>JAOBAM010000012.1:2704063-2714813 GCA_025212355.1 Notarius kessleri
CTGGGATAGGCTCCAGCTTGCCTGCAACCCTGTAGAACAGGATAAAGCAGCTAGAGATAATGAGATGAGATGAGACTTGACCTGAACCTGTAACACTCTGATCTTCACCCCATCTCCTACCTCAGGTTCTGCGTTTCTATGGCTACATCCAGGAGGAGGTGATGGACTCGCCGGAGGAGCGCTGGCGTGTGCGTCCTATCGTGTTTTATTACTACCTGGAGGACGACACCATGTGCCTGATAGAGCCAAAAGTAGAAAACTCGGGATTGCCGCAGGGAAAACTGCTCAAACGCCAGCGGCTGCCCAAGAACAAGAGTGGAGAACACTACCACTGGAAGGACCTGAACACTGATATGGACCTGTGTGTGTACGGCACCGTGTACAGAATCACACACTGCGACGCCTTCACCCAGGTACACACACTTCAGATTGAACACATCATAGCAATCTTGGGCAAACGTTCTTCTCTAATGCAAAGCCAAATCATTGTGTGTCTTGTTTTGCAGGAGTTCATGGAGAGTCAGGGGATAGCCCTGAATGACCCTGAGCCGACCCCCAGTGACCCCTACATGACCCGGCGAGCTCAGCATGAACACACTTTTGTTACAATGTCAGAATATGACCGCCTCAAACAGTTCCTCACTATGGACCGCAAGGTAGGGTACAAATAATCAGGCACCTTAATGCGCTCCAAGTCCGTTCGAACTCCCCCAGACAACTTCCAAATATCAAAAAATAACAGTGAAACATGAAACACTCACAGTAGTAACTAGAACATCAAAAGCTGTAAGAACTGCAACAACACGCAAATTAATAATAGTTTGTTATCACAATTAAATTGCACAATACACACATGGAACAAGAAGAAAAAAATTTGCGTAGATTAGATTTTGTACACTCTCAGGAAATGAAGTACATTATTGTACCTTTGGGGGTACCGTGGCTTGTCACTGGGGTAGTACCCTTTATATACTGCTTGGGAATGTGTATGTGTACCTTTTTGGCCCTAAAAAGGTACACAGTTATCTTGAGGTCCAATAATGAGCCCTAGGGGGTACAATAGTATAGATTGTACCATAAGGGACTGAAATGAACTCTGACTGTACCCCTATTTCTGACAGTATAGCATCTAACCAGAAGTTTCAAAAGTTACAGTGTTAAATGTAGAAGTGAAAAACGCTAGACGAGTAGTGGTATGGAGTTCAGCATGGTCACCACTTCAGGGAAGACACTCCTCCTGAGCGTGCTGGTGCGGAGGCTGCGGTAACGTCTGCCAGATGGGAGGAGGGAAAACCATTCCCAACATGGTTAGGGTGGGTGGCATCCTTGATGATGTTACTCACCCTGCCCAAGCATCACTTGTGATCAATGTTCTCAACGGAAGGTAACTGGGTGCTGGTAATCCGTTGGGCAGTTTTCACCACCCACCAGAGCACTTTATGGTCCAATACAGAGCAGTTGCTATACTATACAGAGATGCAGTTCATGAATATGCTTTCAGTGGTACAATGGTAGAAGTCCATCAGTATCCTGGGACAGATGTGAGCTTTCTTCAGGCTCCATGAAAAGAAAAGATGCTGTTTCACCTTTTTTTTTTTACCAGAACAGAGGAGTTTAGAGACCAGGTGAGATCATCGGAGATGTAGACAGCAAGGAACCGGAAGCTTGACCCATGTTCTACAACAGCTCCGTTGATGAAGATGGGAGTGTGTGCATGGCTCCTTACCCTCCTGAAGTCCATGATGGTCTTTTGTGTGTTAAGCACCAGGTTGTTATCGTCATACCACGTGACCAGATGCTGGACCTCATTGTCATCTCTGCTCCAACCCACCACCATGGTGTCATCTATGAACTTGATTATGGTGGTACAGCCGTGGACAGGAACACTGTTGTTGGTGAACAGAAGAGGGCTTAGCATGCAACCTTGTGGCATGCCAGTGTTCAGGGTTATAGTGGTGGAGAAAGATTGTCTAACTTAACACACTGGGGTCTGTTAGTCAGAAAGTCCAGTTGCAAAGGGAAGTGCTGATACCAAGCTGGCTAAGCTTGAGGGTTGAGGATCACTGGAGGAGTAGTACCTTTCCTAGTGGCCTATAGGCATCCTAGATTGGTCTCCCTACATCCAGCACCCTGTGAAGCACAACATATGGCCACTCGAGAACTGACCACACTAGCCTTTCCATAGTGAAGTCCTACTCATGGTACCCGTTACTATCACAGAACATGGTGGATCTTGGGGAGTAAACCCTGAAAACAAATCCCACCTCACGTTTTGGTGGTGCAACAAGTCTTCTCTGCGACTGTGTCAGCCTTGCTGTCCCATTGAGCAACAGGGATTACTTGCCAAAGGACACTATTCTGCGCCGTTTAGTGTCGACATCAAAGGTGCAGCTTTACTTTTTATGAGAGATGGCCAAGAAAAGGAGGAACATCCGCCATGCTAAGAAGGGCCGTGGTCACATTCAGCCCATCTGCTGCACCAATTGTGCCCACTGTGTCCCCAAAGATAAGGCCATCAAGAAGTTTGTCATCAGGAATGTTGTTGAGGCAGTGGCTGTGAGGGACATCTTTTGAAGCTAGCGTGTAAGCTTGTAGATCAGTTTGGAGGGATCACAGTGTTAAATGATGCACTGAGATCAATGAACAGCATTCTGACGTACAAGTTGTTGTAGTAGTCCAGTGCCATGGAGATGGCATCCTCTTTTGACCTGTTGCAGTGGTAAGCAAACTGATGTGGGTCCACTGTGGCAGGAAAACAGGATTTCAAGCTGTGACAGAATCAGTCCCTTGAAGCACTTGGAAATGATGTGGGTGAATGGGACAGGATGGAAGTGACTGAGGACCGTGGTAGTGGAGTGCTTCGGCACTTGCACAATGGAGGCGGTCTTAAAGGTGGTGGTGGGGACAACTGCTTGGGCCAGGGACAGATTAAAAATGTCCTTAAAAGACCCCAGCCAACTGCTTTGCACAAGCTCTAAGCTGGTGCACCAGCGCCACCTAGAGATTAAACACTGCATTTGTCTTGTTAACAAAATGCGCAAATTATCCATTTTCCATGTTTAAATAGTCCTTCACATTTATGTGGTGTTTGTTTTACAGAATTTACTGACTGGATGAAAAACCAAGAGATGGTATAGTGCAGGAATCTGGAAAGTGCAGAAAAGACATTTTCAGTCCATAAATTTCCAAACATAATGCGGATCATGTCTGATATTCATGTTTTCGTAATAAAAGTTTGTGTGTGTGTAGGTGCTGCGTTTCTTTGCTCTGCTGGATGACTCAGACTCTCTGTATGGTGGGAAGAGGCCTGTAATCATACAGTATTATCTGGTAGATGATTCAGTGGAGATCCGTGAGGTCCAGGAGCCCAATAGTGGTAGAGACACGTTTCCCCTGCTGCTGCGGAGACAGAGGATTCATAAAGACTTCAAACCAGCCTCCCGTGAGAGACAGACACACATACACACCAAGAGAATAAAGAGCAACCCAACACACACCAATACAATGCACAAACTCAGCCTCCCTCTCTCTCTCTCTCACACAGAGTCGTTCCCTAGTTGTATTTTCGAAGTGACTCCACATGAAGTTGCTGAGTATTACTCTCCAAAGGACTTCCGGGTTGGGGAGAAGCTGAGGCTCATGGGAAACCTCTTTGTGCTGTATGATTGTGATGAGTTCACCCGAAAGTACTACGAGCAGCATCACCCTGACATCACACTCAAGCCCCACCCAATGGAGAAAATGTCTGAGCAAGACCTCAAGAGGGTAAATAGGAAGTTTGTTTTTAAAATATATGTATTTTAGGGGAAACTGTAGTATCGTGTAACCCCCCCCTTTTCCTTTTTTTTAAAATCTCACACACAAACACGCAGGTGATCCCACCATACAATGGCTTCGGATCTCTTGAGGACTCTCTCCAAAACTGTCTGACACTGATTCCTCAGCCGCCCAAAAAAGATCTGATAAAACTACTGGAAAACAACCTCAAAGTGCTACGCTACGTTGCCAGGCTGGTGAGGGGGAAAAAAAATCCACACACACACACACAAAAAAAGTTGGGACACAGTGTAAAACAAATAAAAGCAGAATGTGAAGATTTGTAAAGCATGGAAACCCTAGATTTCATTGAAAATAGTCCAAAGACAATATATCAAACGTTGAAACTGTTGAAACTATGGGCTCAGGAACACTTCAAAAAAAACATCTGTGAAAACACTTCATTACTGCATCCAAAAATGCAAGTTAAAACCAGATATAAACAATATCCAGAAACACCGCCACCTTCTCTGGGCCCGAGCTCTTTTATGATGGACTGAGGCGAAGTGGAAAATTGTCCCGAGGTCTGATGAATCAAAAGTATAAATTCTTTTTGGAAGTCATGGACACCACGTCCTCCAGGCAAAAGAGGAGAGGGACCATCCGGCTTATCAGTGCACAGTTCAAAAGCCAGCATCTGTGACGGTATGAGGGTGCATTAGTGCACATGACATTCAGCTAATGCTGAATGATTTATATATACATTTCAGAGCAATATGCTGCCATCCAGACAAAACCTTTTTCAGCGAAGGCCTTGCAAGACGATGCCAAACCGCTTTCTGCACATACTAAAACTGCATCGCTTTGTCGTAAAAGAGTCCGGGTGCTAAACTGGCCTGCCTGCAGTCCAAACCTGTCTCCCATTTAAAACATGTGGTGTATTATGAAGCGCAAAATACGTCAAAAGAAACACCGAACTGTTGAGCAGCTGAAATTGTACAACAAGCAGGAATGGGACAACATTTCTCTTTCAAAACTACAGTAATTGGTCTCCTCAGTTCCCAAACGTTTAGAGTGTTAAAAGTAGAGGTGATGCAACACAGTGGTAAACATGCCCCTGTCCCAACTTTTTTGAAACAAGACACTGAGCTCAAATTCAAAATGAGCGCACGTTTTTCAGAAAACAATGAAATTACTAAAAAAAAAAAAAAAAGTACTATTTTCAATTAAATATAGGGTTTCCCTGATTTTGCAAATTATCACATTGTTTTCATTTACAGTTTACAGTGTCCCAATTTTTTTGGAATTGGGGTTGTACAATAGGTTTCTTCCATGTTCACATTCAGACCAAGTAAATGTTGAAAAATGCCATGGAGGTCACTTTTGTAGGTGTCTGATTATTAACTGTAGCTCATAGAGAGCTCCAGACAGTTCTCGGTCTTGCTTCAGACCTTGTTTCAATGAGTTAATTGTGCTCATAGAAGTGGACCAACCAATTACACTCCAAGCGTCTGTGTTCTTTAGCTTGTGGCCGGCTAAGTGTAGTAAATAAGATGACGTAAGATGCATACACTCAGTAATTTGTGGTAAAATTGATTTCCCCCCCCCCCTTTGGAGTTTCTTGTTAGCAATGTTGGCACATCTGTTTTTGATTCAGTTCGCCAACCAATGCTACGTTCAAGCAATAAGCCGTCACTGTAGACTTACGAAGTGTAGTTGAAGTGTTTTATTGGCCGGTGTTGAAGCTAACACTGTCTTTGTCTGTCTGTCTGTCTCTCTCTCTTCTCGGGTCAGTGTTCCTCACAGGCAGCGACCGGATCCCCATTCACGGCATGTCTAGCCTTCGCATCATCATCCAGTCCACGTCGGCGGAGGAGCACTTCTTGCCCGTCGCTCACACCTGCTACAACCTGCTGGACCTGCCGTGCTACAGGAGCAAAGAGACGCTGCGCTCGAGGCTCACACGCGCCATCGAGCAGTACGAAGGCTTCAGCCTGGTGTGAGAACACTGCCGCTCTTTCACTTACTCACACACACATTCGCACTTTGACCAAGGATAGACGATGTCTGACCCCCCACACACAGTGGCTCTGATGGTGTGAGTAGGACCGTATACAGACGCTGAACTCGGAGTGGAATAAATCTTTTATTCAATTTTTTTTTTGAAGTGTTAGTGCAAGAGTTCCTGATGCGTGCATTGTTATTCTGAGCGCTTTTCGCTTTCCTGTTCCTTTCCAAGTTCTGGGAACAGTGTCCAGATCGTGTACCGGCGTCGAATCTGCCGTTCTACGCTGAGACAGGAAATATTTTTGGTCGGTTTGGAGTCGCACGCGGGCGCTTTGTTTGGTTTGTGGTGTTCTTTTTTTTGGTCAACTTTTTTTTTTTGCTTTTGCGCTCTTAACGGACGAAAAAGAACTCTATATAAAGCCAGAAACGAGCCCTTGTCCTCTGAGCTTTTGACTGGAAGACGTCCAGACCTGCTGCTGAAGTGACAGAGGATGGAACAAGCCATTATCCAGACATGAAGCCTATCTGCTTTTTCGTAACTCGATCAGTAAATTCCTGCGAATTTCCATTTCCAACTTTGCCTTCAATACGAGCCACTACAGCTTGCGTTTATTCACCTTACGTTAGCGTGCATGCAAGTGTGACGTCCAGAGTGAAATCTGAGCCTGCTAATGACTGTTTTTAGTACCACGATAAATTAAAAAAAAAAAAAAGTTATGGTTGGAAAAACACAGCCGAGGATTTGAAAGCCACAAAGGACCGCTGTAACCGACAAAGATGATTGATTGATTTTTTTTTTTTTTCTGTTTGAGGGAGGAGATCCAGCAATAACTGGGTGATTTTGTTTCTAAAAGGGGTTTGATCTGAACGCTGGCCTATGCACAACCATGAATCTTTTGAACGAGCAGAGATCAGCACTGGTTCTGGGTTCTGCGCATGTCCAGAATCCAGGGTGGAGATTCCTGCTCGAACACAACAGTTAAAGGTGGGGTCAGTGACTTTTTTTATTTTTTATTTTTTTTTGGGGGGGGGTCAGGAGTGACTGACTCTGGTTTCAATGGACGACGAGGCGGCGTCTCAACTTGCATACTGACTGTCTTTTTGAATGTTCGACAGCTTGCACTATTTTTCAGGCATTTGAGCAGAAGCAACATGCGTTGGTGGATTTGTTTTGTTTATCATAATCACTGACTGTACCTTTAACGTTGCCTCATATTCCATACTTTTCGTACTTCTCCAAAGTGATGCTGGAAATTCAGCCAGACTTAGTGATTTATAAACATGTGGATGATAAAGTTGCACCACGAAGAAAGTGTGTTGGATGCAGAACACTTTTTGCGCTCTCAGGTCACTACTGCTCTACGTAGTAGAAGGGGCAGGGCTACCAGAGCATGGACAGCTTGAATTTAGTTAAATAGTATTGGATTTTAAAAAGGGAGGTTCTTCCAATTGAAATATCCGGAGCTTGCCAAGTGACTGGCGCCTCTGAGTCAACGAGGGCGGAGCTTCATCTAATCTAAATTTGATCCGCCAATTACAAATTTGTTCATATTACACCGTTATTAGCATTCCTGTTTTACTTCTATGGATTTACAGATTAGCAAAACATGTACATTTTCGCTGTACTTGGCTACTGGTTTTAATTGCAGATGTAATGTTTAGTTTGTTAACTTTTGTAAATAATTTACCGAACATTAGCTAGCTTCCTGATGAACTTGGATAGCTATTTAACATCACGTACATGCTGCTAGATAGTTAATGTTAACATTAGCTAAACCCTTTTTTTTTTTTTTTTATATTGTGCAATTAAAACCAGAATTTTATGCTAAGGTATAATGTCATCTGTCAAACTATTAAAGTGAAAACACTCGCAGGTTTGTAATTTGCTGCTGGATGTGAAGTGAAGCTCCGCCCTCATTAGGTGTTTTTAAAAAATGATGATTGACCAACAAATCAGGGCGTGGTGTTGGAGCGGGAAGCCACTGTACCGTGTTGGACGGGAGGCGTACAGCGCCGCTGTGGTGCTCACGGATATATAAATCTGTTAGTTTTATTTTAACATCATTCTGCATCAAAATCCAAGTTTCTTCAGCTTCACTGCGTAACGTGTCCGAGGAACACGCAGGGACGAAGAAAAGGACGTTTAAAAGGGATTTGCGCAGCCACGACGCTCTGACGTGAAATACTGGATCAGAATGACTCGGTGTGTAAAGGGACGCATGATGGATCCTGGTAGTGGTGATGAAGAAGGAAACTGCACACACTGGAGACTCGGGCTGCGTTCAGGGTGTCGTGGGGTTCCTCTGTGTTCATTCGTCCACACTGGAGCACACGGCACCAAGCCTTTCTGTCCCAAACATGACTGTCAACTTCAGCAAACAAGGGCTTCTTCGTGGCTGCTGCTGCATTATTTTAGTAAAGTATATTTACTTTTATACCTCTCTCAAATGGAATATATTGTTCTATTTTTTTTTTTTTTTTCCTTTCAGAGCATTTAAATTAAAATGAAAATTCCACCTCCCAATGGGTCGCGTGCTCTGTGCTGTTTTTTTTAAGGTTGTCTCTCCTCCCCCCTCTTTATTTCTCTTGCATGCTCTCTCACACATGTTTCTCGCATGCTTTTTCTCTCTTTCACACTCACTGTCTCTCTCTCTCTCTCACACACACACACACACACACACTTTCTCACATGCTTTTTCTCTTGCATGCTTTCGCTTTTTCTCACACTTTCTCACATGCTTTTTCTCTCTCTCACTCCACACACACATGCTTTTTTTTTCTCTTGCATGCTTTTGCTTTCTCTCTCACACACTTTCTCACATGCTTTTTCTCTCTCTCTCACACACACACACACACACACACGCACCTCTCTCTCACATGCTTTTTTCCTTTTGCATGCTTTCGCTTTTTCTCTCACACTTTCTCACATGCTTTTTCTCTCTTACACACACACACACACACACTTTCTCACATGCTTTTTTCTCTTGCATGCTTTCGCTTTTTCTCTCTCACACTTTCTCACATGCTTTTTTCCTTTTCACTGCTTTTACTTTTTCTCTTTCTCTTACACAAACACACACACACTTTCTCACATGCTTTTTTTTCTCTTGCATGCTTTCGCTTTTTCTCTCTCACACACTTTCTCACATGCTTTTTCTCTCTTACACACACACGCACACTTTCTCACATGCTTTTTTTTCTCTTGCATGCTTTCACTTTTTCTCTCTCACACACTTTCTCACATGCTTTCTCTCTCTCTCACACACACTTTCTCACATGCTTTTTTCTCTCACACTTTCTCACATGCTTTTTTTTCTCTCACACTTTCTCACATGCTTTCTCTCTCTCTCTCTCACACACACACACACACACACACACACACACACACACACACACTTTCTCACATGCTTTTTCTCTTGCATGCTTTTGCTCTCTCACACACTTTCTCACATGCTTTTTCTCTCGCACACTCTTGCATGCTCTTTCTCTGCTTTTTCTCTCACTCGCAGTCTCTCACACGCGCATTCTCACATGCTTTTTCTCTCTTACACACTTTCTCTGTCTGTTGCACTCTGTCTCTGTGTATAATTATGATTCACACAGGATAAGTGATCTATGTATAAATCACAGAGATGAGAATGTCATCATGATGTATGCATTCTCTTCACATTACACACACACACACACCATTTTGCAATCCGATTTGTCTCGCTCTCCATTAAAAGCACTTGTTTTGGTGGTTTGCTGTAGTAGGTCATGTGACCTTTAACATGTATGACAGAGAAACGTGTGCTAGGAACTCTGTAATATATGCTGTAGTCGACTAAATCTCATAACTCTGTATTCCGGACCTCGGACAAGAAAACTCCCCTTTCACTCGGAATTCCTACTCAGGAGCTTGAGACAGTAACTTTTAGTCCACCCAAGTTCAGTAATTCTGCTCAAATGAACATGCTCATAAGATCAACAGTAAACAAAGCAGCACTTCTTACCTATGAATGAGTGATATTGTGTATATACTAGTGTTTGCTTTAGATTAATCAACATACAGACATTCACCTGTTTAAACTGTACAGTCACTGTTATCCATCCATCCATCCATCTTCTGCCGCTTATCCGGGTCGTGGGGGTAGCAGCCTAAGCAGAGCAGCCCAGACTTCCCTCTCCCCAGCCACCTCCACCAGCTCTTCTGGAGGAATACCGAGGCGTTCCCAGGCCAGTCGAGAGATGGAATCTCTCCAGCGTGTCCTGCGTCTGCCCCGAGGTCTCCTCCCAGTGGGGCATGCCCAGAGAACCTCACCTGGGAGGCGTCCGGGGGGAGGGGGGTCCTAACAAGGTGCCCGAACCACCTCAACTGACTGCTTTTGATGTGGCAGAGCAGCGTCAGTATTTAGATTTGTTAATTTGAGGAAGAACTTGTACACCACTTATCAGTTAGCTGGCTCGCTTGTTGATTTATAAAAGGTGTGTGCATGTGGTTATTTTGAATTTTTTTTTCTCCCCTCACATAATTTGAATGAACAAAAGTTGGAAAAAGACTTTCAGACTTCCCAAATTCCAAGTTGAATGCTGCATTTAGCTACAAAAGACAGAAGTATCCCTTCTGAGTCCTTTTAAACATCATTGATTTATTTTATTTATTTTTGATTTCAGCTAGAGGAGACAGAAAAGTGTGAACTCTTCCAGTACTGAAGAAAAAGCACAAAACCCTGTTTTTGTACAGATATAAGTTTGATGCAATGTGGTTCAGTTTACTGGTTGTTTGATAGAAAGGTAAAATATGGTGTAGTAATCTCAGACAAGTGCACCTACAGTCTGTAAAAACTTACTGACATGATGGATTCTGACAGGACGAACGTCTCAGAGATAATCCAGTGATGACAATATTGGAATAGAAGCTAAGGAATCATCCATCTCATTATCTGTAGCCGCTTTATCCTGTTCTACAGGGTCGCAGGCAAGCTGGAGCCTATCCCAGCTGACTACG
>JAOBAM010000012.1:2747607-2760196 GCA_025212355.1 Notarius kessleri
CCTAACCTGCATGTCTTTGGACTGTGGGGGAAACCGGAGCACCCGGAGGAAACCCACGCGGACATGGGGAGAACATGTAAACTCCACACAGAAAGACCCTGTCAGCCACTGGGCTCGAATCCAGAACCTTCTTGTTGTGAGGCGACAGTGCTAACCACTACATCACCATGCCGCCCCATGTAGTAATATCCTTTATATAATCATGTCAATTTTAATGCAGCGCTGTCTGAGGAATCAAAGGTCACGGGCGTTAAGTGTTGGTTTTTGGCCTTGCTCCTTACATGCAGAGATTTCTCTGGATTCTCTGAATCTTTTGATGATAATATGGCTTGTTGACAGTGAAATCCCTAAATTCCTTGCAGTTATACATTGAGAAACTATTTGCCCATGCAGTTTTTCACAAAGTGGCCAACCTTTTCTTATCCTTGCTTGTGAATGACTGAGCCTTTCCTATTACCAGTTAACCTGTTTACCTGTAGAATGTTCCAACCAGGTGTTTTTTGAGCATTCCACAACTTTCCCAGTCTTTTGTTGCCCCTGTCCCAACCTTTTTTGGAACATGTTGCAGGCATCAAATTCAGAATTACTTTGTCTTGACAAAAACCAATAAATTTTGACAGTTTGAACATTTAATATCTTGTCTTTGTGTTGTATTCAATTGGATATATGTTGAAAAGGATTTGCAAATCATCGCATCCTGTTTTTATTTACATTTCACACACTGTCTCAACTTTTTTGGAATTGAGGTTGTACTTGGGCAGCCTCAGCTGATAGAAGGAATCAGTCAGTAAGGTTCCATTCCTGATAAAATTATTCTGAAATGTCACCTGTAATCTTGACATCAGCCCAGTGCTGGGTCACGATGAACTCGCCACATGATAATATGCAGTGATTTTCATCTTTGGATGGAATCCAGCTTGAAATTTGAGTTACACCACTCCTTTGGGTCTACTACCAAGACACCAGACATGCAGTGTGTTCAGGCGCATAATAATTTACTATCAAGACTGATTTCAAATCTGTAAAGTGCATTCCCAAAGTCAAACTGTGTGTTTCTTTTTATAGTGTAGTCATCCAAATCCAACAGGAAAAAAAAAGCAATGATGTACTCATTATACCATATCTTTAATAAGAATCAACATATAACCAACTAGTGAATTAAATATTTAACATATTATTTACCTGAACCATTGTGCTATGTTTTTTGCATGCAGCCATCCGCTTTGGCCGGATGCCCCAGTCCGAGAAACTGAAGCTGAAGGCAGAGATACTAACTGGGGAGAAGGAAGTGGAAAATCCTCAGTTAGCTGATCAGAAAACTCTGGCCAAACAAATCTACGAAGCTTATCTAAAGAACTTCAGCATGAACAAATCTAAAGCACGGACCATCCTGACTGGCAAAACAAACACACCGGTAAGATTAGTCTATTTATAATTTTTTTTTTTTTCCTCTCTCTGCTGTTAGAGTTGCACAAGTTTGTTTTTAAATCCCTGCTCCTGGAGAAAGTATGGCCAATTTGTCCACTCCCACAGCTATTATTTTTGTTTGCACCTGCCGCTTATATTTTTTAATGAACTTTGTTGGTTCTGTATCCATGGACTATAAAGGAATATGTGATTTTTAATTGCAGCAACCCTGACCCTGATTCACTGAAGATAAGTGAATGAACTAAGTAAACATGTGGCGCACTGCTGCGCCACATGTTGCTCCACCTAATCCAGTGTGCTCCTGTTAATGAAAGTGGCCTTTCTTTGTTGTGCAATCTTCATATCTGACCACTCACTCCCACACACCTGACCATATAACCTGCCCACTTCCTCATCCCCATGCATACCTCTGTTCTGTGGTGGATTTTTTTCTAACCCTTTTTACTAATCTTTACAAGGGGTCCTAGTAATCATGGAGAGCGTGTAGGTCATTTTCACGTCACCTCTCAGTAAGGATGGATGAATTAGTACTACTTTTACAGACTTTAAGGGGAAATGGAATAACATTTCTCTACATTGAAAATGGGTTACTCAGATTTTTGTTTTTTGAGTCTTTTTTTTTTTTTTGTATTCCAGCCCTTTGTAATCCATGACATGGAGACTCTGCATCTGGCTGAGCAGACTCTGGTGGCAAAGATGGTTAGTACTGCAGGTGGACTGCTTGATAAGGATGCAGAAGTGCGGATCTTCCACTGCTGCCAGTACACGTCAGTGGAGACAGTCACAGAGCTCACTGAATTTGCCAAGTCTGTTCCAGGCTTCTGCAACCTGGACCTGAATGACCAGGTTGGTGCCATAACAAACAGTAGGCATATCAAGTGAAAATTCAATCCAAATTGCTTGAAACTGGTCTGATTGACTTCAGAACTGAATTCAGAACAACATACTTTTTACAGAATGAAAATATGTTTATCCGTTCTTGAGATATTATCAAAGATTGATAAAATGGCTTAATTTTTAGAAACCTGCTGTAATATTATGTATGAGGATAACAAGGTCCAAAATGGGCCTCATTACTGAATGAGATCAAATGTTTTTTCGTCATAACTTTTTTTAAAAATATATTTACTTGGAAATTGGAAGGCACATAGATGGTTGTATACTGAATACAAAGTTTAAAAAATTAGTAAAAACAAATTATGCACATTATAATTTAATTAGTATAATTATGCGAATTAGATTTAAAAAACATTAAATCGGTACACTCTCTTCTTCAAAGTTTCACCAAATGTCTTTATTTGTGCAATATAAAGCTGATCTTAACTCTCATTTATACGTCACAAAGAAGGAGAAATCAATGTTCATGATAAAATATGCATAAATAAGCACTGAATGTCACATCTACCATCCTCTATCAAAATAAATAAAGTAATAAAAAATTATTTCTAATCCCCTCTTTGTGTTCTGTAGGACTTTGGATTTCTCAAAAGTAGGGCCTTCTGGTGTTTATATGAAAGAAGATAAACGATAATTTCAATTAATATTCACAGCTTTCAAGGCGAACCTCGAAAAAACCGCAAGCCACATTCAATAAACAATTCACATTGACTGAACTGAAATCGACGCTCACGTTTCTGACTTCCGGTTTTTTAAAACATCATCGACGACTCCAGTTATATTCTGAAATAGTGATTTATTTATAATCCTGAATCGGTCTGATTTGAAAAAATAAGTAGGTAAAGCTTTGAAAACTTGCTTCAGAGTCTCCCGTGAATCACAACATCAAAACTAACGATGATGACGGAAAATTTTGCTGAATCCTTCATCAGAAACAGTGAGAGTGAGAGAGCGAGAGAACATCCCCGTAAAAGTGATCTGATTGATATTGACAAGTAATAAAGTGGGAAACTGATCAGAAAAGAGAGCGAGCCTGACCGCTTTCGGTTTCCCGACGTCCCGCGAGCAGTTTTTTCACTCTGTTGTACCGAATTCAACCTGCCGTTCCTCCCAAAGCACTGAACTTAACCAGATACATTTCTTTGGAAAGCAGAGATTATAAGCTTTTTAATGACAGAAAATATTCAAGAGTTAACCTTAGATGAGCGTCTGCATGGAGAATTTTCACAGCACGGCCGGCGAGCATCTGATATGCCTAATAACATGAACAAACTCCACTGTTCCTGTAGATCTTGCAAGTAATACTCACATATAGAATGTTCCGGAAATGATTTAGAGACAAAATTAACTCCAACGACACATTTTAATTGTGCAATTTAATTTAATAAGCCTCCAATGACCTTATGACCAGTAAATATACTTTTAACACTGAAATGTTTAGGCCCTGATTTACTAAAAGATTTGCGTGCGATAACTTTTCACGCTAGCAGGCGACAAGTTGCGTGTGTTGCTTGTCTTGAGGGCGTGGCCTCACTCACTCCAGGTGCCTTCTGTCGAAGCTTTATTGTTTCCACGCGTTTACTGAGAGCACAGGATAAAATGTGCGTCAAACAGTAAACCGGAACTAAAAACGGTTGGACCGGACGGGCCTTAGGATTGGTCCAAAGAACCATTCGGGTCAGTTGTCTGGATTTGCTGCTTTACTGGATCATAACTCATTTGCATAGAATTAAAACAAATCTACTTTCAGATTGGTGCCACACACATGGAGAACTAAAGCCTAATTTTGACGTCATTATTCCTTGTACGCACACAATTTCTCCCTCTACACATGCAAATTAGCGCCGATTACTCGTGATCTTAGTAAATCAGGGCCTCGATTTACAGATTTTAAAACCCATCCTTCTGGCACAGCACTCGAAGCACGTCCTCAGTGCCAGAATTCTCATATAAGCAGTTTATTTTGGCAAAAAACACTGCATGCAGTTAATTACTGATTATTATTTAGTCATGGAAAAAAAAACCCACACTTCTCTTTTCTCAAGATCTCAGTCAAAGAATAAAGAAATGAAGCAACAGTGGCTGGTCGGTGTCACTCTATGCTCAGGATCTTCACACACACACACACACGATATGTACATTCCTGCATCATGTAGTCCTTGTAAACATCAATCAATCAAACAGCTGTTTTTAACACGCCCGGTTTACATGGACAAACTATTTCTTTTAAAAAATCGTAAAACAAACAAATCTCTTCTTCTCGCTTGCAGCTATTGTTTATGATTTAAATCTGAAAAGAAAAAAAAATCAGATTGACTGGCTTACTTGGTAGCTATCTAGTAGCTAATCAGGTAGCAAAGCGTCATTTCATTTTGTTTGAAAAAAATTTGTCGTCATCTCAAAGGACATTTCGATACATCACGTCACATCACGTCACGTGAAGCAAAAACAACTGCTACACGCTAAGAAGGTTCCTCTTCTGCTTGGTAGATTTTCTTTTCTTCACTTCACGTTCGTGCCGACTACTGCTTCACGAGGGCGCGTTAAAAACGGCAGGAAAACATCTTTAGTCGTTTGCGAGGCAGACTGAATCTGTGTCGCTTTGTACAACGGTACAAAAGAAGAAATAAAAACTTCACAGCGAGTTAATAGAACTAACAGTGATCAAATAAATGATGTAAACAACAACAATGACCATACGCTGTACATTTGTCAAATATTTTATTGCGTAATTTCCATGGTCCAATCCGAGCTGCCTGATTTACCGTATGCCTTACATTCAATCCAATCCAATCTCCCTGAAGGACTCTATCTGATATGGACCAATCAGACATCTCTAACTTACACTGACCAATCAAAGAAGTCCCTGAAAAAACAAACAAAAACAAAACAAAACAGCAAAACCTCCACCATCCGATCTGCCACCATACTGACTCTGACTCATGCTACATCTATTCGATTGTTTAGCCATGCACGGCCATCTAGAATAATTTTTATTATCGATAAACAGCCTAATTTCTACACCTATACAGTATATTTATTAAAAATGCTGTGATCTATGAATGTATTTATTTACACAATATATAATGCGCATCATTTGTAAATGAACCTGTGACGATAGCAAACCGCGAGTGCTTCCTGACGTGTTCAACAGGATATAACGCAATCTTTCCCAACATATCAATTGTACAGCTGTACAGTGCCTTGCAAAAGTATCCCCCCCCTCCGCCGGACCATTTTTCTTGGGCAGACGTGAAGGTGCAGGCATCAGACAAGTCTGAATATAGCTCTAGAAATATAAAACATGCCTCAAACCTGCCCTCGTGGAATTTAGTGCTTCATTTTTGCTTGAAAACAGTGGATGTAGCTTGAAAGACCTTTCCCCCTGTGCATGGAAAACAGATCAGCTTTCCGATTGGGACACGCCTTTTGACATAACAAGGGCACAATTGGCTTATAATCAGTCTTGTGAAATGTTAAACGGCTCCAACCCAAGATGCACATTTGCAGAAATATTTTCGCTAATTTTACCAGATCGCTATGGATTTCCACAGGGGCGTAGAGCACGCCGAGCCCTTTCCGAAGAGGGCAGCCATGGCCCGCTACGACCGTGGATCAGCCTGTTATTCGTCCCTGAAGCCCTGCGAGAGCGCTGCTCACCGAAAACTTTAATAAGAGCCCTGGCTCACCGAAAGTCCTAGCCCTGCCAAACTTTACAGGCCCTGAGACCTTTCGAAACAGCCCAGGCATGGCCCACTACGACTGTGGCTCGGCCCGTTATTCACGGCGAATTTCAAATTCTTTCTGAAGAATTTTATTGGTTTGACCCAGATTCTTTGTATCAGGTCATGCTATATAAATCATCGTGAAAATACAAGTAATTAGGTCAGGGAAGCATCACCACTTACAACAGGTAGTCGGATCCTGAACCATTGGTCTGTCGGTTGAGCACGGCTATAGCCCATGTAGCCAGCTAGTGGTAAAGTAAACAAACGCCCCATGACCAATGCCAAGTGGTGCACATATATTTCATGGGTTGCATCGGTCTGAATTTGTCCCTGTCCCTTTTTCTGAACTAGAAACCACTTCAGTTGAACGGTTATTAAAAAGAGATGGTTAGTCTGAAGGAACAAAGTGAAAATGAAGAATGGAGCACTCTCCGGATCAATAGTGAGGAACTGGAAGCTGCGTTACACCACGCAAGCCAAGACGTTCCTTCAAGAACCAGACAGAAGATGCTGAGGGAAGCCAGAGTGAAGCCAACAGTGAATCTGAAGGAGATACAGAGTGGAGTGAAGGTGCATCAGACAACCATTGCTCAAGAAGAGCCATATGAAAGCAGAGTGACCAGGTGAGCGCGTGATGTTTGGTGTGATGAGACCAAGTTTGAGATACTATTTGTCTCAAGAAACAAGTCTCAAAGTGCTACATGTGGCACAAGCCTATTACAGGCTACACCTCCATTAACACCGTAACTACTGTATAGTGAAACATGGTGGTGGCGGGATCATGCTCTGTTGTTGCTTCTTGTCAAAACTAAGGCTGAATGGAAAGTGAGCACAGATGGATATTACAAGAGAACCTTCTTCAAATTCAGTTCTCAGCAGGACAATGGTCCCAAATAGCCAAGACAGGAGAGGTTAAAAATAAAATAGGGGCCAGGCCAAAGTCCAGATCTGGATCATGTTGAGAACCTGTGGCACTGTTTGAAAATCAGAGTAAACAAACAACATCCAACCATCATGAAGAAGCGGGAGCAAAATCTGCCAGGAAGAATGGGTGAAAATCCCAAACAAGCAAATCCCAGATCCCTGAACGACTATAGAATATGTATGGTCCATTCGGAGTTTCCTAAAAGGAAAAAAAGAAAAAAAAAAAAAAAAATCGACTAGACTACATGATCCCTGATTAACTACCGAATTTTACCGGTCCAACGAGAGTTCCCTGAATGACTCCATAACGTTTACAACCCACTCTGAAAAAGGTTTAAATTGAGCGATCTGATCGGCATTCCCAAAAACAAACAAGAAGGAGGTACATAATTCTCGTTAATAGCCTTTTTGATATTTACACTCAAAACCTGAGCAAAATCCAATATCCACTGCTTCTAAAATCAAATCAAATCAAAATCAGCTGTACCTGGATTTACAGGTAAATACACAAATACCCGTTTAGAGCAATCGCTGACTATAGCCCTGTAGGAATGGCTGACCTTCCTTTGTTGATTCTGTAGTAAAATCACACAGTTTTTATGGATCACGGAGTAAAAACAGACCAGCGCGGAGACGCACTATGGCAGGGTCAAAGGTTAGAGTAGTTAACATGGCTTTAAGCAGGACACGTATCGCGAACATTACCCGTCAGAAAACGGGTACATATTTTATTTTATATATTTTGTAACGTTAATTCAAATTAAAATTCAGTCTTCACCCCAAACGTCACGACATAACGTTAAGTTAATGACGCAGGGGTATGTGTGCCCCCCCCCACCCCCCACACACAGTGATTTAACTCCTGAAAACTCAGGAAAATGTACAGCTCAGCTGACGCATTTCTGGAAAAAAAAAAAGTCAGAAGGATTTCAGGACGTTCATTTCCAGACATGGAACTGAATTGCAAGCTGCAGATTTTGGTTTCGAGCAGAAAGTATCCAGTTACAACTGAAATAAGGAAATCAAATCCACGTCCCATTTGAGTGTCTCTCGGGGAGCGCTAATCCAGAGCGGCTATTTCAAGACAAGGCTTTTTGAAACGAGGGATAAAAACAGCATCAGAGACACGACAGGCTGAAATCGCAAAAATAGCTCTGTGCTTGGCTTCAGGACATGACACTGTGTGTCAGAAAGGCTTTTATGACCGGATTATTTTTCAAATAATTTACTTTGCATGTGTGAAAATAAAGGCGCAAGCTTTACATTTCTTTATTAACAGGGTCTACGGCGGATTTCGTTTTTCAAAGTCGCTAACAAAGTCTAGCTAATTATGGAACCGGTATGACATAATCCAGACCCAGAATATTTGCGTGTTTGGTGTTCGAAATTTACACCGACACTTAAACATGAGTACGTAATGTAATATTTAATTTAACGTCATATATAAATATTAATATTGCGTTTATAAAGAGTACTGGTTTTGTTTCTTGCCTTTTAGTTACAATGAGGTCTGACCGGCAAAGCGTCGACCCTGACGACCGTACAGCTGATTGTAAAACCGCTAACGTTAACACGAACACGTTAAGCTAACTGGCTATGCAATTACTGATGATAAAATAATTATATGTCAATTCGCTGTACAACTGTCATTCGCAGGAAAAAGCGACAAATCAGATGGCGCTAG
This sequence comes from Notarius kessleri, assembly GCA_025212355.1. Classification (NCBI taxonomy): domain Eukaryota; kingdom Metazoa; phylum Chordata; class Actinopteri; order Siluriformes; family Ariidae; genus Notarius; species Notarius kessleri. The sequence continues at coordinate 2,756,269 of JAOBAM010000012.1, forward strand.
AAAGCTGGTGGTTTGTAGCAACAGGAGGCTGAGAGATCGTCGGAAGAAGGAAGTGGGCGGAGTTTATCCGACCCGATGAGGGGTTTTTTGCACAGCCAGAATCGTGCTAGCCATGGCAACCAGGTCAAGCTCAAGATAGAAATGCCCTCCCCTCCCCAGTGGGGAATCTACGCTGACTTGAGTGAACCTGCTCGTAAGCAGAAGCGTCTTTTAATCTGAAACGAAACAATACTTCGAGCGAGCTATCATGCTACGATGCACGGGTTTATAAAGTTCAGATTCAAATAAGCAGAACTGAAAAGGGTCTGTAGTTTGTGCTTTGTTTCCCACACACATATTTCCAACATGGCAGCCAGACAGCGACGGACCATTTATGATGCTATAAATAAGACGTCACGTTACACGCTTGTCCTTGTCAGTCATTTTTTAGTAAACATTCCACCAAAAAAGTCAATCAGCTAAGATGTCCGTAGTATCTGAAAGCTTTTTCCAGCTTCAAAATGACAAGTGGTTTATCCTTACACGAGCTTCAAATTTTGGGAGGTGGTGCTTGGGGGGGGCCGGCTGTGTGGTTCGGCGAGTTAAAAACAAGATTCCGGGGTTCCAAGATGACGATGACCATCCTGATGTGTCGATGATGTGAAGTCCCACTGCGTCCTAATCCACACGTGTAGCGTGGTTGATGCGGATATTTACACAAAAGATTTTGGGCAAGCCTGACGTTAGCTACATAAACCTCATAGCAGATCGTACCAAGTCTCGGATAAGTGATTACATTTGCTGTAAGGCTTGTTTTTGCAAATAATTCACTGAAACAAATTCAGTTCAGACGCCGTTAGAACCTGGTCAGAAACCTGTGTCATCCTCAAGGCCGCGTGCAGAGAGGACGAGATGCCGGCGTGGGCCTGTCAGGTGGGGTCCGGAAACTTCCGGACGGGGGTCGCTGGCGCTGCTTGGAGATTGTGGGTCGGCGCTGAAGTATAGCGTTGAGCTGGACTCAGTGGGGCAGTAATCAGGCTCGGGGCTGTCTCCGAACACGGACTTCCCCTCAGGAGAGCTGCGCTTCCACTCCGAGTCCACGCTTTCCATTTCCTCCCCGACATCCACATCCGCCTGCTCGTCGTCGTCATCTTCTACGTCTTCTCTTGCTTCGCTCACACTCTCAAACTCGTCCTTGCAGTCTGACAGCGGCGCCAGTGTGTCATCCTCGTCCTTGATGTCCAACCTGTCTCCTCCGCCTCCTTTCTCTCCTGTATCGTCCTCTTGCTCTTCGCTCACGATGCCCGTCGCTCCTCCAGCCCCAAACGCCCGCTCGATTTTGCTCGGGTCTCCGGTTTTCAGCGCCAGACGCACGAGGAGCCAGTGGTGGTGGCGGCATTCGGCGCCCACCTTCGCCCCACAGCTCCCCGGGTGCTCCAGGAGCGAGAAAGAGGGATGGGAGGAGGACAGTGGAGGACGGAGAGAGGGAAGAGCGAGGCTCTTGTCCGTCAGGGAGAAAGATGAGTCACCCTGATCGAGACACGCGCTGCCTGCCTGAGCGCCGTGATGCAGAGTGTGAGAGATCTCTGTGGACTTTGGGTGCAGGAAGCGATAATAAAGCAGCAGAAACGTCAGACCTGAGAGAGGAGAGCAGATAAAGATTTCTGAGGTACATCCAAAAGCTAACTTTCTTATCCTTCCTTCATCTCGTCTCTCAGCTAATGTAGCTAACTTGCTAGCCACTAAAGCTAAGCCGCTTCTTTTCATTAGTTAGCTTGTATCTTAAGTAGCTAATTGGTTTTTGTAGATTACCAGAAGTTGCTCTGTGGATAAACTCTGCTAATCACCCATCTTGCTAGCCACTAAAGCTAACCTACCTCCTGGTAGATTACCAGTAGTTAACGTTATCTGCCTTGCTAGCTACTAAAGCTAATCTGCTACTCCATCTTACTTAGCATTATCACTTGTCTCATAGCTAACTAGCATTAATTTTTGTCCTTGTGGATTACCAGAAGTTAGCTAATATTAACATGTCCACTCAGCTAACATACCTTCCTTGCTAATCTGCTACTTATCCTTCGCTAGATTAGTTACTTCAGCCTTATTTCGCTAATAGTGTTTGTATTTGCCAGTTAAAATTCAGTGGCTAATATACGACAATTTTACAGCTTGTATACATTAGCTAGCAACTAAAGCTAACATGTTGGTTAGCTAGTTATGCTCAGCAATAGAAAACAGCCATTGCTAGTTGGGGAATCACTCTCAGGTTAGATCATAAAATGAAGTCAATAGACAAATATCACATGTGGTGGCGTGCTCAAAAGTTATGGCACCCAGATCATTGATGGTCCACATAAGACATGGATTTCTGAAATGTAATGAGGTTGAACACAAAACGAACCAACTGAAAGGAAGGACACGGTCGTCCACTCACCCAGCAGGAAGCTACACAGGACAGCAATGGGGACAGTCAGGCTTTCCCATGATGCCTCACTGAAGATGTCAGAGGCAGCCAGGACGAGCGTGGCATTCTCCAACAGCATCACCTGGGACAACGCGAATAAAAGAAGTGAATGCCAACATTTGAGAAATTCAACACGGACACGTTTGAATCATGGACGTCCCACATATTTAAATAAAACAGCAAATAGGAAAACATGATAAAATTAAAGATGTAAATGTGAGCAAGTTGGTGTGGTACAAGTGATATGAAGCCACGGTTCTCGAAGTGGGGTTTGTGACATATACATCCTGAGGATCCAACTAATAAATCTTTGTAAGATTTTTTTTTTGTCTCGGATAAAATACAAAAATTGAAATATCGCAAGAAAAAAAAGTAGTTCCAGATGTATGTTGAGTAAACTTTAAGTTTGATATAGTAATTCACATTTTGTCATTTACTTACACAAATCTTTGCAAATTAGCCTGTAAACTTTCTTAGCTAGCGAGGTTTTTGTAATTTGGTTTGTTAAAATCAACTAGCTAGTTATATTTTTAAAAATAAGCTTATTAAATTAGCTAGCTAGTTTCATTTTGTAATTTACTTTGTTCAATTTGCTAGCTAGCTAGTTAGTTTTGTAAATAATATCTTTACAATTGCTTAACCAGTTACATTTTATAATGTACTTTGTTAAATTAGCTAGCTAGTTTCATTTTGTAATATACTTTGTTCAAGTCGCTAGCTAGCTAGTTAGTTTTGTAAATAATATTGTTAAAATTACTTAACCAGTCACATTTTGTAATGTACTTTGTTAAATAAGCTAGCTAGTTATGTTTTAAAAAATTAGCTAGTGAAAGTACCTAGCTAGTCATCTTTCTTTCTTTCTTTCTTTCTTTCTTTTATTAACATGTTAAATCAGCTATCTAGTCAAGTTTGGTTTTATTCCTAATAACATTCGTTCTAGTGTTAATCCCAAAAGGCTTATTAAACAACATTCACTAACCAGCAAGCCAAATTTTAGATCTGTATAAATTATCAAAATATTTTATGATTACTCAGCGAACTCACTAGTCACACAGGGTCAGTTCAACGTATTTAATTTTTACTCTCGAATTCTCAAACGTGTTTAAATGTAGATTTTTTTTACCTGTACCTTCATACTTCTGCTTTTGAGTATGATTTTTATACCACAGGAAAACTTTTATTTTTTAGAAGAAGTTTAGCTTCTCTGTACTTTTTTTTTTTTAACTTCTGTTAAGATGACGCACAGTGTTTCAAGCATACAAATGGATGAGAGGAAAACTCTGGTATTAAAAAAAAAGCTCAACGCCTCAAAAACACACACGCACTCAGCAACTGGCCACTTTAATAGAAATGTGTTGTTGATTCGAAGGGTAGTATCTCACTGGGCTGCGACAGCTTGCGAACGTCGTTCGCGAGAGAGTTTCAAAAGTGTCTTGAAACATTCGCGGGGCTTCTCAATTTCCTCGCATGAGTCGCAAAGTGTCG
>JAOBAM010000012.1:3029206-3039824 GCA_025212355.1 Notarius kessleri
ATGTTTTAGGTCATATTTATGCAGAAATATAGAAAATTCTAAAGGGTTCACAAACTTTCAAGCACCACTGTATGTAGATCCAGAATGTATTTGTCTGTTTCCAACATAACTCAAAAAGTAGTGAAGAGATTTTGATGGAATTTTGATGAAAGGTGGGCCATGCACCAAGGAACAATTGGTTAGACTTTGATGCAAATCCAGATATGTGGGTTGGTGGAGATGTGAACTCTAGTTTTACTTTCATATTTGTTCCATATGTTATTTCATTGTTTTTATGTCTTTAGTATTGTTCTACAATGTAGAAAATAGTCAAAATACAGAAAGGAAAAACAAAACAAAACACTGAATGGGTAGGAGTGCCCAGACTTTTGACTGATGCTGTTTGTGATGATAAATTGCAAAAGAACAGTGGATACCTCAAACAAAGGTACAATGGCAGGCAATTGATTTGCATGAGACACCACACTAAACAACACTACACAACACTAAACCATACAAGGGTCTTCACGATCAGGACTAAGCTGCTTTGACATTCATTAAATTTGACATGAACATGATTGTCATCATTTAAGCTATTTTTAACATTGGCTTGAGTGGAAGTCAGCCATTTTAAAATTTCTGCATTTTTTCACATAGTTTTAATGAACTCTGTAGAAGAATTTTGAAAGATTTCAAGGGATTTGTTGAAAACTGATTGCAGTCAAGTTCAGATATATGTTATGAAAAATTGCAAAGGAATAGTGGATGACTCAAATGGGGACATACTGACAGGAAACTGATTGGCATGATATGCCACTCACAAACAGGAAGTCTCAAATCATGCATGGTTAATAATGGCCCACTCCTCCTGACACCAGTGTGGCAATTGTGAGTTATAGTGCCACTGATACTAAACCAGGTAGTCTGCAGGTTGAGGTATGGTTTATATGTTTTTTTGGGGGGGATTTACTGAAGGTAAATATGACACATGCATTTATGTGAGAACAACCTTTGATTTTGTCTGGCAATGAAGTAAATGCATGCATCATCAGCTCCATAGTGCCCTCTAGGTTGAAAATGCATATTTAATCACCTTTGGAATGCATGAAAACTCAGGAAATTTGGTATATTCTTCAAAGTTTCGCAAAATTTTATTAGTATTTGGTCATTTGCCTTGGGTGCGGCTAGTGGACTCCATCGCACCGCCTTACATTTCTGAATGAATTTATCTCTGTTCTTACCAGAAAGTTCATCCAACATCCATGATTTTTGTTTGGAAAATTGTCATCATCACGTCAGACATATTTCCCATTGGCTTGAATTAGCTCAACCCGACAGGAAGTTGGCTGTTGTTTAATTTTTGCATTTTTTTCACAGAATTTTTATGAACTCTTTTGAACTCCTATAGATTTCATCAGATTTTGTTGAAATTTGGTTGATATTAACAAGACCTATTTGATGATGAATTGTGAAGAAATAGTGAATAACTCAAACAGGGACATAATGATGGAAAATTGATTTGCATGTGACACCACACCAAAAGAGAAATGGACATAACTTGGTGATACGTGGTTTGACCTGCATTAAATCATGCATGGGTACTCATGGCCCAGTCCTGATTACACCCATGTGGCAATTATAAATCATAGTTATAGTACCACCTATACTAAATTAGGTATACTGCAGGTTGAGGGAGGGTTTATATGGATTTTTTGGGTTTACCAGAAAGTATATGTGACAAATGCAGTTATATTATATAGACTTGAGTGTTTTACTGGGAAATGTGCCACTCTAATTTTTTTTTATATGAACTATATCCAGGACATGGAGAGCTATAACCCTGATATATTTTTCACTTGTGAGGATATCGATGAATTGTTTTGTTAATTATGGACATTTTTTTGTTTGTGAATGTGTATGTACAGTTGTGGTCAGATGTTTACATACAGTGACATGAATGTCATCTTGGATATGAATGTCATGGCAATATTGGACTTTCAATTATATCTCTGAACTGTTCAGTTTCTGGAGCAAAATGATTGTACAACATATTTCTTTAAGAGAAAACAACCCATGAATTTGGTGAAGTTTTAATTTATTTTGTGTCAGAACCAGCGCCGTACTGACAAGAATAAGACATGCACTATCCTCAATGGGATGGCGGCTGTTTAATCCCTGGCCTCTGGAGCAAAGGCTTTTGGAGAGTGGTGTGACAATTTTACTCATTATGTTATGTCCCAATTTTCGGAGAAGTGCACAAGCGTTGATGTAGTATTTGAACACTATCTTGGAAATTCCATCAAAGGAGGCCCAAGAATGAAGTGCAAGGGAGTAAAGGACAAGAGCATCAGAAGGAATGTGGAGAGCAGGAAACAGAGAATTGGCAATTGAGACAGGTTTATTGTCAGAGAGGACAACAAGGCCAGGCTAGCTCATTTTTTGTCAACAGAAATTTTGCAAAGTCATATTGCGCATCATCGACATGAACTGGTAGTTAGCAAAGCGTTCAGCGACATACTGAAGGTATGGCCTGATGTGATATCTGACATGTCAAGGGAGGATTTTCAAGGGCTTACATCAAACCACCAAGAAGCAGATACAAGAATTGTGCTTCACACCAGGGATGCTAGTGTTGGAGGGTACAGGCAGGTGAATGTTTTGTGTCATGACACAGATGTCCTCTGCCTTCTACTGGCACACAGGGAAGATCTGTGTCCAGATATATGGATGTTTTCTGGAACATCAAGAAGAAGGTGGTACATACTAATTCATAAGATCAAATTGCCTGAGAAGAAGAGGAAGTCACTACTAGCATTTCACACCATAACTGGTTGTGACACAACAAGCCAGTTTGCTGGTATATGTAAACAATCGGTGTGGAAAGTCTTTGATGGCTATTTACTGGAGCGTCTTGATCACCTTGGAGAAGAAAGCCCATCAAGTGCAAGTGTAATTGAAGATGCTGAGGTCTTTGTCTGCCAGCTTTACAACAAGGGCACAAAGGAAACTACTTTTAATAAAGAGAGAGCAGCACCATTTCGCATGGCAAAGAAAAACCTCAATGCCCTTCCACCCATGCAAGATTCACTGAGTCTCCACATAAGGCAGGCCTACTACCAAACCGTGATATGGAAGAATGCTCTACAGCCTTTTCCTTCTCTCCCCAACCCAGAATATAATGGATGGTAATATGATGAACGGCTTCAAAAGCCTCAGTTGATGGTCCAGGAGAAAATATCAGCAGCATGTTTGCAATTAGCATTCTGTGGATGTTCTCATGAGAGCAGTTGTTGCACAAACCGACTTATGTTAGTTTATTCCTTTGTTGCTCCAAGGCTTGTAAGTGTGGAGACATATGTAGAAACACTTTAGTGGAGGAAGATGAAGTTTGACTTGTTGCTTGGACTTGACCACAATCATGGTTGCATGTAAATGAACTATTTCAACACTGATAAGGAAGTAGTCAAAGTATGGAAACAAATGAATTGTACATGTCTACGATATAGTTATTCAGACATGCTCATGCTGGCAAATAAATATAATTATTGTATTGATAGCTAATGGACAAATAAAAACATTATCCAAAACCTTCAATTTTGGCAGCTGCTGCTTCATTTTGGCATTTTTTGATAGATGTCAGTAATGGCATTGTGAGTCAAAACTCTAACTGAACGCCAAACATGGCTTCACAAGACTACAACACCCAAAGTTCACAATGTCCCGTCTCCTTCCTATTAAGTTCACCTGACAGTCATTTACTGTTAATCAGCAATGCTACTTAAGTCTCTCTCACACACACCTTCAGTGTGAAGTTTCATTCTGTGTTTACCCTGCCTGCCCTTCCTGTTTGTATCCCCGCTCTCCCCTGCACATACTGTACATCTGTGAGTGCCTGCAGTCTGACAATAAATCCTCATTTCCATGTTTCTTCAATGAGCAGAAAAAAAAACAAACAAAAAAAACCTTTGTTTAAAAACAAAACCTCAAAATGCAATGCAACTTTTTTTTATTCAAGGTCAATAGACTGAGTAAATTTCATATTGAATGTGAAATTAGGTTTTCAACCTTAACAAAATGTCTTTCACATGTACAAAGTCATTTAATCAAGGGAACTTAAGTTTCGTCCACTAGACCTTTTCAATCCTTACATGCATGTAAGGGTTAAAAAGTTTTCATGGACAAAACTTAAGTTCCCTTAATTAAATGACTTTATCTGTGTGAAAAACTCAAAGTAGATCTATCATTTTAGATGACAGAAGCAAGATTAAAAATTTAAGGTGTATTTATCTACTATAATGGATCTAAATCTTTTGGGCATTGTTTACAACTAACTCATGACAAGTCTACAAGGTCACATGACCCATTTAAAAATCATGAACACTAATGTCAGTAATGTGGCAATTGCTATAAAGCAATAATCTAACTAATTTTCTGCAGTTTGGTGGGTGTTTTTTCCTCAAAATTCCGATGTCCAGCCTCATTTCCATGTCACAGGAGTGAGAGCCTGGAGTAAACTCCCCACCAGCAGCTGAAGACCTGATATTTCGAGATGGAAACAACAATATTCTTAGTCAGAGCTGCAAGACAAAGATTTTAAGCTATGTTTCATGCTTCTACTGAAAATATTTAGAGAAAATCACTTTTTTGAGATCTGCCTCCTGATTATTACATATTTCAGGAATCCAAAGATTCCTACTCTGAACCATGCAATAGAGGTATTTCAATGTTGGTGTCTCATATCAATCAGTAAGAATTTTTTTTTATCAATTAAGACAAAATCCACTGCATTAACTCTGTGCTATTGTTTTTTTCTGCAAAATACAAATAAAAAAAATCACATTTGCTAATTTATTTCAAATGTACTCACAGAGAATTGGTTTCAGCAACTGAATCATAATTACAAGTCAAAGCAGGGTTCACTCATTCTCCAGTAGTGGGCAAAAACCTTTATTTTCAATCAGATCATTTGGAGGAAAAAAATCCCCACTCTACCTGCCTTTTTACACAATAATGCACTCAGCACCTGGGTTTAGCAGCTCACCCCTCCAAACTTTTACATGTGATTTTCAGAAAACAATGATTCACAAAATCTGAATAAATGCTGGTATAACTTCATACAGAATTTCAAACAATTGTATTACTATGATGATTAAATCAGTAGTGACATTAATAATTCCCAAATCATTGGAAAATAATTGTCTCTATTATGGCATATATGGAAATCAATAGGGGATTTTCACTGACATCACAGATTTTTGCTTATCATGTAGCATCCATCATAATGCCAGGCAAACAAAGAAACATGGCTGCGACAGTTAGTAATGAAAATTGAGGTGACTGGAGTCACTAAAATCTCTGAAATGATTAAAATTTTAGATTATACCAGCAGGTCATGTTACATCAAAAAGTTGAAACATGCAGGCATCACAGATCAGTATAATTTATCCACAAATATATTTATTGAACTTGAAAAGCATATGGCAAACCAGCTACAATGCTGTGAAAAAGTACCCCCTCCCCCCAATTCCTTTCATTTTTGCTTATTTGTCATGTTTAAATGTTTTAGGTCACCCAATTAAATCTAATATAAGATAAAGACAATGTAAGTAAACACAAAATTCAGCTTTTAAATGATCACTCAATTTATTAAAAGTAAAGGGTTAATCAAAACCTGTAATCACCCATGTGAAAAAGTAATTGCCTCCTTAAACCTAATAATTGGTTGGGTCACACTTGGCAGCAACAACTGCATTTAAGCATTTGCGATAACTTGCAATGAGTCTTTTACATCACTGTGGAGGAATTTTTGCCCACTCTTCTTTGCAGAAGTGTTTCAATTCAGCCACACTGGAGGGTTTTTGATCATGAACTGCCTGTTTAAAGTCTTGCCACAGCATCTCAATTGGATTCAAGTCAGGACTTTGACTAAGCCACTCCAAAACCTTAATTTTACTTCTTTTGAGCCATTTAGAGATGGACTTGCATGTGTGCTTCAGCTCATTGTCCCTCTGCATAACCCAGCTGTGCTTGAGTGTTAGCGTCGAACTGATGGGCAGACATTCTCCTTCAGGATTTTCTGGTGGAGAACAGAATTCATGGTTCCATCAATTATAGCAACTCATCCAGGTCCTGAAACAGAAAAGCAGCCCCAGACCATCACACTACTACCACCATGTTTGACTGTTTGGTATGATGTTCTTATTTTGGAATGCTGTATTAGCCTTATGTCAGATGTAGCAAGACCCATGTCTTCCAAAAAGTTCTATTTTTGACTCATCAGTCCACAGAATATTATCCCAAATGTCTTGGGGGTCATCAAGATGGTTTTCAGCAAATGTGAGATGAGCCTTTATGTTCTTTTTGGTCAGCAGCAGTTTGCACCTTGCAGCTCTCCCATGGATGCCATTTTTGCGCAGTGCCTTCCTTATTGTAGAATCATGAACACTGACCTTAACTGAGGCAAGTGAGGCCTGCAGTTCTTTAGATGTTCATCTGGGTTCTTTTGTGACTTCTTGGATCAGTCATTGAAGTGCTTTTGGAAGGCCGGCCACTCCTGGGAATGTTCACCACTGTTCAAAGTTTTTTCCATTTGTAGATAATGGCTCTTGCTGTGGTTTGCTGGAGTATCAGAGCCTTTGGCAATAGCTTTGTAACCCTTTCCAGACTGATAGATTTCAATCATTTTGTCACGCATCTGTTCTTGTAACTCTTTACTTCATGGCATCTTTTTAAGATCTATTAACCTACTTCACATTGCCAACCTGGTTCTATTTAGATTGAACAGGTCTGGCAGTAATCATGCCTGGGTGTGGGTCATGAAATTGAACCCAATTTTTAGTTAAATTTGATAAATTGTTTGATTGGTTGAGCAGGTAATTACTTTTTCACAAAGGACCAGATAGGGTTGGATAACTTTTTTTCCATCAATAAATGAAATCATCATTTGAAAACTGCATTTTGTGTTTACTTGGGATATCTTTGTCAAATATTAAAATCAGTTTGATGACATGAAACATTTAAGCGTGACAAATATACAAAAATGGAACAAATCAGGAAGGGGCAAATACTTTTTCACATCACTGTATCTTATATGACTAATGAACTGAGGTGAAACTAGTTATTAGACAGCTGAACTAATAAGAAGTTAAGTTATTGAATTGTCATCATAAGAATGTCGCAAGAATGATGTAAGAATGTCATAAGAATATCGCAAGAATATTGTAAGAATGTTGTAAGAATGTTGCTCATTGCCGTAAGTCTTCCATAACATCACTATATCTCCCTGACAAATCAAAACAAAGTACTTTTTAAATTGTTTATTTTCTCATAACCATTACATGCACAGGTTACTAAATATTAATTAGCATTTCTAAAATGCATATTTCAAAAACGCTCAGAATATCTCACTCGAGTCTGTCAACAAACATGTCAGCTCTCCACCCATCAGTCTTTTTCTTAAGCACCTTGTGACGTATCAGGTGCCAGAGGTTGGCAAAGGCTGGGTCCTAACTTCAGTTCTGGTTCAACTGGACAGCTGGTGGAGTACAGTGTAAACCGTCAAACGATTAAAAACTGTTCCGGGCATCAAAACGGATCAATAAGCAACCCAATAAGATCAGGAGGTACGGTAGAGACATATTTGTCGGAGGTTAAATCCCTAATAATTAATCCTTAGCCAAAATACAAGCTTTCTCAGGATGAGCTGAGTTCACTGACCCAGATCAGGATAATAAAGTAGTGTGTAAAGTCGCGACTCTGCAGCTGTTCACTGAGCTGCTACTTACACTTACGGTATTTGTTGCAGGAGTAAAAACCATGCAAAGACAAATACAGGATAAACCCAAATCCAAACCATAACCCTAACCCTTGTACGTCATAACCGCCATATATGGTAAACGTGTGACGTCTCTGTCCACCCACATCCAATCCCGCAGGCTGAACTGAGACTTACTTGGAAAAACAAGGCTGAGTATTTTCGACTACATCCGAAAATACTAAGTATTTTGATGTTAACGAATTCTCAAATTCATTCCCAACATATTTGGGAATGAATTTCCCAATGTTGGTATGTTGGTTCAGGAAGTTGAAAGCAGAAGCAAAGTCCAGGGGAAGTCACATGACTTCCCAATTCTGCTCTAAGCTTCCAACTCCTTGAACACTTAAACACCTAAAGGTCACAAATTGGTGGTGTCATGTGGTCACTATCATCTCAAACTTTTTCCCGCAGGACCTTCATGAACCTCAAGAACCTCAAGATAACCTGAAGTATTTCAGTAACTCCTGGTGGCTTTAAGGTCAAGAGCTTTGCTATCGAATAAAATCCACAATAGAAATGAAGAATAAAGAACTTTACAATGGCATCTCATGCTAAACCGTTTGGGAAGGGATGAGAGTGATGTTGCTGTAGATATCAGAAGAAGCATACACCAATCAGCCATAACATTATGACCACTGACAGATGATGTGAATAACGTTGATTATCTCATTACAATGGCACCTGTGGGATATATTTGGCAGCAAGAGAGGTCAGTTCTTGAAATTGATGTGTTGGAAGCAAGAAAAATGGCCAAGCATAGTGTAAGGATCTGAGCAACTTTGACGAGGGACAAATTGTGGTAGCTAGATGACTGGGTCATTTCTCCAAAATGGCACATCTTGTTGGGTGTTCCCAGTATGCAGGATCTGAAGGACAACCAGTGAACCAACGACAGGGTCATCATCATCATCATATCTTGTCATGCCAATATCTAATCCATGTGATGGTAGCACTGTTGCAAGATTTAAGGTCCTCTTCTGAACATGTAGGTCCTTGGGGGCAATCATGGAGGATGCAATGTATGGTCTGAGGAATTATGCCGCAAGGGCACCCAGTGTCTGTGGAGAAACACCATCTGTGGAGGGAGTCCTCAGTCTTCCCCACTCCTGCTCATGCCCTATTTAAGGTCACCCACTCCTTTCTCCCTAGGACTGACCCTCTGGGTTGCATTTCTCTTAGACTTGGCAGGGCTTTGTTGTTGGTCAGTCTGTCCCCACCTGTCCAATCTATAAGCCACTACCTGTGTTTTATCCAGGCCCTCAACCATCATAAAGCTTCTGCGTGATCTTAATTGCTGTTTCACTTTCTGGTGACCATAGAGAGAGTGTCTTGGGTTGTTTGCTAATGACAGGGTCATCATCATATCTTGTCACGCCAATGTCTAATCCATGTGATGGCAGCACTGTTGCAAGATTTAAGGTCCTCTTCTGAACAAGTAGGTCCTTGGGGGCAATCATGGAGGATGTGATGCATGAGTTACGCCACAAGGGCACCCAGCATCTGCGGAGAAACCCCATCTGTGGAGGGAGTCCCTAGTCTTCCCCACTCCTGCTCGTGCCCTATTTAAGGTCACCCACTTGGTAGCATTTCTCTTGGACTTGGCAGGGCTTTGTTGTTGGTCAGTCTGTCCCCACCTGTCCAATCTGTAAGCCACTGCCTGTGCTTTATCAAGGTCCTCAACTGTTATTAAGCTTCTGTGTGATCTTAATCACTGTTTCACTTTCTGGTGACCATAGAGAGGGTGTTCTGGGTCGTTTGCTAACCACAGGGTCATGGGCGTCGAAGGCTTATTGGGACACAAATGGTCCAATCCCATAGAAGAGCTTCTGGACCACAAACTCAGCATTAACTTTTTCAGCAGTTTGTGCTACAGGAGGTCTTCTATGGGACTGGACCATATGGGCTAGCCTTCGTGTCCCAAAGAGCCTTCAACACCCATGACCTTATTGCCAGTTCACTGGTTGTCTTTTTGGTAGGTACTAACCACTGCGTACCAGGAACACCCCACCCCATTTTGGAGATGCTCAGACCCAGTCATCTCACTATCACAATCTGGCCCTTAACTCAGATCCTTGCACTTGCCCATTTTTCCTGCTTCCAACACATCACCTTCTTCAAGAACTGACTATTCTCTTTCTTGCTGCCTAATATATCCCACCCTTTGACAGGTGCCATTGTAACGAGGTAATCAATGTTATTCATGTCACTGGTCAGAGGTTTGAATGTTTCAGCTGATCGGTGTATAAACTTATTATGTGCTTTGTCTAATTCCGGTTTCCCATCTCAAGTAATTTCTTTGGGATTTTTTTTTGTGGATAATTTATTTCAATGTACAGGAGGCTTGGTAAACTTATTTAAATTAGGATGCTATCAAGGATAATGTATTCAACACCTCTAAGACAAGAATAAATAAATCTCCAGTAGGCTCACAGCGTGAACACAACACCACGCTGTGCTCAACTGGTACACGAGGAAGTCCGCGAGGAAAAGCTGTAATAAACACAACACTGTTTCTGTTGAAGTTTACATGAAGTTTACAACATCGCATAATGCTGTACTTTCAAATGAATTAATTTAACATCAGATGCTTATCGGAATTATGACAAAATCCAAACAATATCAAAATATTTTACAAAACTTTTATTCCAGCAAGTACAAAATCAAACACGCTGTCTCAAGCTGTTATGGGAAAATAACAACGTGGTGGTGTGATCAAGTGGCGTCACTGTACATTTTATGCATTTCCAATTACAGTGGTGCTTGAAAGTTTGTGAACCCTTTAGAATTTTCTATATTTCTGCATAAATATGACCTAAAACATCA
>JAOBAM010000012.1:3049710-3065581 GCA_025212355.1 Notarius kessleri
GTTTGCTATACCTCACTCGTGAACATCTATCTATCTATCTATCTATCTATCTATCTATCTATATAGGAAATTTTTTTTATTAGCTAGCTAGTTAATCTTTTGAATTTGGTGAGTTGTTAAATTATCCAGCTAGGTTTTGTCATTTTCCTAGCTACATTTGCTTGCTATTATTATTTTTTTAAATAAAAGTTTGTTAAAATACCTACTCATGAAATTTTGTGCAGTTTTTTTTATTAGCTAGTGAGTTATGCTTTCTAATTTGGCTAGGTAATTAGCTAGCTAGTTTTTGTAATTTTGTTAGCTACACATGCTCAATATTTAGTTTTTTAACATTAATTTACTAAAATGCCTAGCTAGTGAATGTTTATACATTTTTATTAGCTAACTAGCTAAGATTTCTAATTTGGCTATTTAAATTCACAAGATAGCTAGGTTTTATAATTTTGCTAGCTACATTTGCTCACTATTTATTTATTTTTTTTAAATATTAGCTTGCTAAAATACCTAGCTAGGGAAAATTTGTACATTTTTTAATTAGCTAGCTAGTTATGCTTTCTAATTGGGCTAGTTAATTTAGATAGATAGGTAGGTTTTGTAATATTGCTAGTTACATTTGCTCACTTGAGTTTTTTTAACATTAGTTTGCTGAAATGTCAAGCAATGCCAGCTAGCAAGTTAGATTTTCTAATTGGGCAAGTAAATTAGGTAGCTATGTATGCTTTGTAATTTTGCTAGCTACACTTGCTTGGTATTTAAATTTTTTAATATTAGTTTGCAAAAATACTGAGCAAGTAAAATTTTGTACAGTTTGTATTAGCTAGCTCGCTGGCTAAGCTTTCTAATTTGGCTATTTAAATTCACTAGCTAGCTAGGTTTTGTAATTTTTCTAGCTATACTTGCTTGCTATTTAACATTTTTTAACATTAGTTTGCTAAAATACCTAGCTAGCAAAATGCTGTACATTTTTTATTAGCTAGTGAGTTAAGTTTTCTAATTTGGCTAGATAAATTTGGCTAAGCACTACGTTGAGTCAAAACCAATGCTAGTGACTCATGCTATCAGGAGACAAATCATTCATCTTGCTTGTAGATTAACATTAACATTAACAGTACTAGCATTGTAAGCTCACTGGAGACACAAACAATCCCTGATACTTCCTTCTACACTTTATTTTTTCTTCATAATGTCTCTGGATGTGTTGAATATGATGGGATTCGATCAGACCGAGGTTATACATTCTTCTTCCATCTTTGTGAGGAATAATTCAGATTAAGTGTGATATTGATACAGCTCGACTTTTCTGTCAGTTTTTAAATAGAACCTGAGTGACAGGTAGGTAGTGTGTATAATTTATTCAGATAACCTCACTACGCACACACACACACACACACACACACACACACAAACCTCAAAGCGGAAGAGCGGCCTTTTTTCTACCAGAGGTTCACTGGTAGCTCAAGCAGCCTGCTATGAGGTTTCCATAGAAACAAATCTGTCCTGCAGCCTCAGTAATCCACATGAGCGGTACAGCACAGTGTGTGTGTGTGTGTGTGTGTGTGTTTCTGACGTAGTGCAGATGGGTAAATGTCGGGAGGAGAGGGACTCTGACCTGCCAGGAGAATGATATTAATATTCATCCAGTATCTCAAAAATACACACACACACACACACACACAACACAAAACTAAAATATAGAATAAACTGAAGTGTAATAAAACTAAACGGTTGGAAATTATTGAGTAATTCATGTTTGTTACTGTGTTGAATGACAGTTTTGTACTTTACTCGAGTTCATGTCCGAGAGAAAAACATTTTTACTCCAGACTTCATCATTCTGACCTTTAAAACACTCACTAACTCAAACTGCACGAGCTGCTGAGCCACCTGACACCCGTTACACACACATTACACACACGTTACACACACAGCTGACACAGCATACATATTACACACACATTACACACGTTACAAACACGTTACACACAGTACACATGTTACACACAAGTTACACACAGCACACGTCACACACACATTACACACAGCACACATGTTACACACACGTTACACACAGCACACGTTACGCACACATTACACATGTCACACACACATTACACACAGCACACATCACACACATTACACACAGCGCACGTCACACACACATTACACACAGCACACATCACACACACATTACACACAGCGCACATCTCACACATTACACACAGCGCACGTCACACACACATTACACACAGCACACACGTCACACACACATTACACACAGCACACATGTTACACACACATTACACACAGCACACGTTACACACACATTACACACTCATTACACATAGCACACATGTTACACACATGGTACACACATAATACAAACAGCACAGCCATTACACACACGTTACACACAGCACACACACGTTACACATATGTGACACACAGCACACACATTACACACAGTTCACACATTACACACACGTTACACACACATTACACACAGCACACATGTAACACATATTACACACACATTACCCACAGCACACATGTGACACACACATTACACACACATTACAGATGTTGCACACACGTTACACACAGCACACACATTACACACATTACACGCACTTTACATGCACGTTACACACACGTTACACACACAGCACACGTTACACACACGTTACACACAGCAACCACATTACACACAGCACACATGTTACACACAGCACACACACTGCACACGTTACACACAGCACACACATTACACACAGCACACACTACACACATTACACACCGCACACACATTGCACATAGCACACACGTTACACACACGTTACACACAGCACACACATTACACACACGTTACACACAGCACACACATTGCACACATTACAAACAGCACACACGTTACACACATTACAAACAGCACACACATTACACATACATTACACACACAGCACACGTTACACACAAGTTACGTAGATATTACACACATTACACACAGCAAACATCACACACATTACACACAGCACACACTTTACATACGTTACACACAGCACACACGTTACACACACATTACACACAGCACACATGTTACACACATTACAAACATTACACACATCACACACGTTACATACAGCACACGTTACACATGATACACACATGTTACACACATTACAAACATTACACACATCGCACATATTACACACAGCACACATGTTACACACGAGACACACATTACAAAAATTACACACATCGCACACGTTACATACAGCACACGTTACACAGGTTACAAATGTTACACAGGTTACACACAGCACACACGTTATAAATGTTACACACAGCACACGTTACACACAGCACACACATTACACATGTTACACACATTACACACAGCACACACATTACACACCACGTTACACGTTACAGCACACGTTACACACATTACACACCATGTTACACATGTTACACACAGCACACGTTACACACATTACACATGTTACACACAGCACACATTACACACAGCACACACATTACACAGGTTACACATATTACACACAGCACACATGTTACACATGTTACACACGATACACATTCACACACGTTACACACAAGTTACACATTTTACACACATCACACGTTACACATGTTACACGTTACACACAGCACACACATTACAATGGACACGTTACACACAGCGCATACGTTACACATGTTACACACAGCACACACGTTACACACGATACACATTTACACATGTTACCCAAAGCACACGTTACACATTTTACACACATCGCACACGTTACACATGTTACACAGGCTACACACACACCACACACGTTACACATTAAACACGTTACACACACCACACACGTTATACACATTACACACAGCATACACGCTACACACAGCACTCACATTATACACGTACGTTACACATATCACACATGTTGCACACAGCACACACGTTACACACATTACACAAAGCAGACAAGTTACATATAGTACACACACTACACGTTACAGAAAGCACACACCTTACACATAGCACACACATTACACATGTTGCACATGTTACACATAGCACACACGCTACACATGTTACACATGCTACATATGTTACACAAAGCACACACGCTACATGTTACATAAAGCACACACGCTACACATGTTACACATGCTACACATGTTACACAAAGCACACACACTACACATGTTACACATGCTACGCAAAACACACGCGGTACACGTTACACGTTACACATAGCATACGTTACACACAATGCACATGTTACACAAAGCATACACATTACATGCTATACACGTTACACACATTACACGTTACACATAGCACACACATTACACATGTTACACATTGTATACACATTACACATGTTACACAAAGCACACACATTACACGTTTTACACGCTACACGTTACATGTGTTACACATGTTACACAAAGCACACGTGCTACACACGTTACACATTGCACACATGTTACACACAGCACATGAGCTGCACAGGTTACACATAGCACACATTACACATATTACACATGTTATACAAAGTACACACGCTACACATGTTACACACAGCACACACATTACACACATCGCCTATGTTACACACAGCACACACATTACACACGTTATACATGGTACACATGTTGCACACAGCACACGTTACACACATTGCACACGTTACACACCGCACACACTTTACACACATTACACGTTACACACAGCACACACTACATGTTACACACCACACACACATTACACACGTTACACACAGCATACATGTTACACACACCACACACATTACACTCATTACACATGTTACAAACGTTACACACAGCACACACTTTACACACTGCACACACATTACACGTTATACACAGCACACACGTTACACACAGCACAAACATTACACACATTCCACGTTACACACTGCACACACAGCACACACATTACACACAGCACAAACATTACACACATTCCATGTTACACACTGCACACACATTACACGTTACACACAGCACACACGTTACACACAGCACAAACATTACACACATTCCACATTACACACTGCACACACATTACACACGTTCCACACTGCACACACATTACACATGCTACACATGTTACACCCATCACATGTTACACATGTTACACATGCTACACATTACACACATTACACATGCTACACATTACACATGCTACACATGCCTTCCATATGATGATAAAAATAATTGGCTTTTAAATTTCACCATCACAACTAAAAAAGTGTGTTGAGTTAACTTTAAGTTTGGTAATTTTAATTACTTAAATTAACTAGCTACTGAAATTTTACATATGTGTTTGTTAAAAGTGCTAGCTAGTTAAGTTTAATACATTAATTTTTTAAAATTAGCTAGCTAGTTGAATTATACATCAGCTCATTAAATTAGCTAGCTAGTTATTATTTTTTGCATTAGTTTCATTAAATTAGCGAGCTAGTTAGGTTTTTACATTATTTCATTGAATTAGCTCACTATTTAAGTTTTGAAGGTTAGTTCTTTAAATGTGCTAGCTAGTGAACTTTTGTACATTATTTCATTAAATTAGCCAACTAATTACGAGTTATACATTAGCTCATTAAATTAGCTAGCTAGTTAAGTTTCATACATTAGATTTTTTAAATTAGCTAGCTAGTAAAATGTTGTGCAATAGTTCATTAGATTAGCTTGCTAGTAAGGTTTTGTTTGTTTTGTTGCTAAAGAGCCTTAACGTTTATTCCAACAGGACTATTAAACATTAGCGAAGCCAAATTCTCGTTGGATAATATTTTCCATATAACAGATTGTTTAGTCCTGCAGGACTGGGGGATTAACTTGTGCTCAGCTCGTTTTATCAGATAAAAATAAATCACTCTTGACTCCTGAAGACTTGAATTACATTTAAATGTCGAGAGTAGATTTTTGGCTCCATACGTCTTTTGACTGAGTAAAATTCCGACAAACTTTGACTTAAGAGTCATTTCTCTGCACAACGGTTCAAATCAGAGCGTGAGAACTTTCTCCTTCATGTCTCACATAAAAGATATAAACTTTCACCGTTAAATCTAAAGAAGTGCGCTGACGTAAGTGGAACATTTGTTGACTAGTTTTGTCCTTTGTCAATGACGCCACGTCATTCCTGCCATTAAACGAGCGAGATATGTTCATCTGACGGAGTAGAATATTTCATACGTTTTGAATAAGATATTTTTTTAAATCACGTTTTTGTTTATTGTTGAATAATTGAGTGCGTTTAAATGTAGATGCATTCCCTTTGTTTTTAACTCAGTAGATTTTTGGAATTTGACTTTTACTTTTCATAAAAGAAAAGAAAAATGAGGCTCTTTGAACACTTTTTTACCAATTGAACCACTTGTGTTCCCTGGTCGTCACTTTCCCATGCTAATGCTAGCTCTGGTCCCTGTGCTAGTGCTAGCCGTCCTCCCTGAGCCTGGCACTTTGACGGACAGCTGTGTAGTTCTGGCCCAACTCCAGCCGTGCGGATTACTCATGCAACTAATCTCCCATGATGCCCCGCGGCCAAGCCGGGGCCTGCTGCGCCTCTGCTCTTCATCAATATGCATGAGCATGCTAATGAGGCGAAAAAGCGCACAGGTGAGCTAGCTCAAAGAATCCGACACAACAGAGGAGCCTAATTAGCATAATTAGCAACCCACTTGAGCGGGGTCCGAATATCATAATGACAGCGAGATCGCCAACCTGCACTCCTCACAATTACTCGCAGTATGCTAACGTCCTGTGACTCGGCCTCGGAAGACGCGGCTCCTCCGATTAAAACCTTTACGGCAGCCATGTTGGAACACGGTGACAGATCGCGCTGTGTGATGTTCACGTGCATTTCGGCACACTCTGAAACACTGACACACTTCCACATGCTTGTGTGTTTGATACAGAAAATAAGAAATAACACACACGTATAACTTTAACATTGCATTACACACACACACACGTGTGAATGCAAGGCCTCATCCACTGAAATGAGCTTATGCAAGTTGACAGGTTCTCTCTCTCCGCACCACGCTCTCTCCCTCTGCAGGCGCACTTCAAACACACACTTGTTGTGTTGCGGGATGATAAATAGCAGCAGCTGCAGATACAGTGTGTGTGTGTGTGTGTGTGTGTGTGTGAGATAACAAGCTCTTCATGATGCCTGCTGGATCTGAACTCTTGTAGCTAGCGCATTGTGTGGAGCTAACACGCTAATTGAGTGAAGCAAAGCCACGTGTGTGTGTGTGTTAACTAGTTCACACTGGATAATGGTGTCATTCGTCTGCATAGTTCAGGATCAGGATTAGGATCAGATGATTTCCTCACCGCATCACAAACGACACTTCAGAAACCGTTTCATTTATTTCCTGTAGGAAAATTGTTTTTTTTTTTTTGGCAAAACTACAATGAACAGATTACTAGTTAGCTAGCTAGCAACGTGACGCTAGCTCCTCATTCAACTAGAAATTGTTAGCTAGCTTAAAATTCCAAGATTCCGTCATAAAGTTTATGTAATCTACGTTTTTGTTTTTTCAAAAATAAACACACAGAAATAAAATATAGATCAAGTTTTTAAAAGGAATGTTTTTTTTTTAAAAAGGAACGTATCGCTAGTCAGCTAGTCAGCAATGTAATGCTCGCTAATCACACACCTCGCGATAATTAGAAATTGTTAGCTAGCTTAAAAATTCCCAGAATATGTCCTAGCATTTCTGTAATCTATTTTATTCCAAAAATAAATACAAAGCAATAAAATACAGAGGAAGTTTTTAAAAGGAATGTTTTTGAATGAACGTATTGCTAATTAGCAATGTAATACTCGCTATTCACACACCTAGCGAAGGTTTGAAATTGTTAGCTAGTTTAAAAATTCCCAGATTTTGTCATAACATTTCTGTAATCTAGGGTTTTTTAAAAAAAAAATACAAAGCAATAAAATATATATGAAGTTTTTAAAAGGAATGTTTTTGAATGAACGTATTGCTAGTCAGCTCATTAGCAATGCAGTGCTGACTAACTCACCAAGCGAAGGTTAGAAATTGTTAGCAAGCTTAAAAATTCCCAGATTATGTCACAGCATTCTGTCATCTATGTTTTTTTTTCCAGAAATAAACACAGAGCAATAAAATATCAATGAAGTTTTTAAAAGGAATGTTTTTGAATTAACATATTGCTAATTAGCAATGTAATACTTGCTATTCACACACCTAGCGAAGGTTCGATATTGTTAGCTAGCTTAAAAATTCCCAGATTACATCGTAGCAATTCTGTAGAGCAATAAAATATCGATGAAGCTTCTAAAAGGAACATATCGCTAGTCAGCTACTTCGCAACGTAATGCTCGTTATCACACACTTGATTAGAAATTGTTAGCTAGCTTAAGATTACGTCGTAGTGTTTCTGTAATCTATGTTTTTATTTCCAGAAATAAACACAGAGAAATAAAATATTGATGAAGATTTTAAAAAGAATGTTTTTGAATGAATGAACATATCACTAGTCATTTTGCTAGTTAGCAATGTAATGCTCACTATTTATGCACCTAGTGATGATTAGAAATGGTTAGCTAGCTTAAAAATTCCCAGATTATGTCGCAGTGTTTCTGTAATCTACGTTTTTATTTCCAAAAATAAACACAGAGAAATAAAATATCAATAAAGTTTCTAAAAGGAATGTTTTTGAATGAACATATTGCTAGTTAGGTAGTTAATGCTTGCTATTCACACACCTAGCGATGATTAGAAATGATTAGCTACCTTAAAAATTCCCAGATTACATCCTGGCATTTCTGTAATCTACGTTTTTGTTTCCAAAAATAAACACAGAGCAATAAAATATCGATGAAGTTTTTAAAAGGAACGTTTTTGAATGAATGAATGCATCGCTAATCGTTTTGCTAGTTAGTAACACGATGCTCGCTAATCACATGCCTAGCGAAGGTTAGAAATATGTAGCTAGCTTAAAAATACCCAGATTACGTCCTAGCGTTTGTGTAATCTACTTTATTCCAAAAATAAAGTCAAAAACAGAGCAATAAAATATAGGCAGATTATTATTTTTTTTTTTAAAGAAAGTTTTTGAGTGAATGTATCGCTCGTCGTTTTGCTAGTTAGCAATGTAATGCTAACACTTAGCAATGATTAGAAATGGTTAGCTAGCTTAAAAATCCCCAGATTGCATCGTCATCTTTTTTCCACTTTATCGGATTCTGCACTTCAGGAGTCGCGAGTCGTTATGGGATGTGATCCAGGAGCCATGTGGAACCTTCCAGAAAGAAGCTGTTAGTTTTACAGGAAGTGCTCAGGCCTGTTTTATGTTTTGAGGGTTGATGAAGAAAGGAAAACACACACACACACACACACACACACACAGAGAGAGAGAGAGAGAGAGTTGGATTATGATTGTCGTCTTGTTCCTGAAGCTACCTGAAGAAGATCGAGAGCGAGACAAGGTACATGCACCAAAATTAAATTAAAAAAATAATAAAAAAATAAAACAATTCAAAACCCCGAGCTGATGTAATAATAAGGTAAAGATGAGGGGAAACGCCGCACTCACACTCACACTCGTCTCTTCCTCGTTTCAATCAAACACGGCCTTGTTCTTTTCCCGAACACGTCTCTATTCCTGAATAAAGCGTCAATCGGAAACGAAGCCGAGCGTCGCTCCTACTTAGAGCAAAATACACACTGTTAGAAACACACAAATAGAAATTTTTGAAGTTTTTAACACGGAGGAGGATGTCGGTGTGAAAGAGTGAGAAAGACAGGAGGAAAGAAAGGAAGGAAGGAAGATGAGGAGGAGGAGGAGGAGGAGGAGGAGAAGGAGGAAGACAGCAGAGCAGGAGGAAGGAGTTCCCTCGAGATTCCCCTCCATTAATTGTGAAGTGAAGGTGCCCTCAGGGCGACACAAGGGAACGGCATTAAACCAGCCGGCAGCCAGGCACTCACTCACACACACACACACACACACACACACACACACACACAAAGTCTTTCCTTTCTCCACCAGTGCACAAAACACACCGTCACACACAAATGTACTCGGAAAATTAGTTTAATACGTTTATAAACCAACATGCACACAATTCTGTGTGTGTGTGTGTGAGAGAGAGAGAGAGAAAAGAGAGAGAGAGAGCAAAAGAGATAGAGAACAGGAATGAGAAAGACAGAAGACAGAATTCACCCACTAGAGGGAGCACTGAGAATGTAGTTTGACTTCCTTGCTTTGTGTGTGTGTGTGTGTGTGTGTGTGTGTCCTGAAAGAAGTCTACTCTCCACACCAGTCTCTGATGGATGAAGACGTGTAGTGTGGATGGAGTGGACATGGAACAGTGAACGCACACTTGCACACTAGGCAAAGTGCACTTGGTACATGCGCACTTCACTCAGTCAGAGAGAGACAAAGAGAGACAGAGAGACAGACAGAGAAAGAGAGAGAGAGACTAATATTTTGGGATTGAGAGACAATAGGCAATAGAAAAGAGACAGACAGAGAAAAAGAGAGACAGACAAGGAAATGGAGAGATAGAACAGCAGTGAGACTGACAGACAGGTAGACAGCGAGACAGACAAAGAGACGGATGGAAAGATAGATAGATAAGACAGCTCAAGAGTGTGATAGAAAGAAAGAGACATACAGAAAGATAGAGACAGACAGACAATGTGATAGATGGAGAGACAGACAGAAAGAGAGACGGAATAGCCTATCATACAGAAACTGACAGACAAACAGATACAGTGCAAAAGAGATGGATAGAAGGAGACAGACAGACAGACAGGCAGAGACAGAGAAATAGACACGAAAGCTCATCAGTAAAGAAAATGGCAGGTAGATGGACAGAGAGATAGACAGGTAGAAGGTCAGGGAGAAAGACAGACAGACAGGAAATAAAGCAGACAGATAAAAAGACAGAAGAAAAACAATCACAGAGAGGCAGACGGACGGGGCGATAAGACAGATAACAGATTACAAACCAAACAGAAAGACAGCTTGAGAATGAGAAACAGACAGGTAGGAATAGAGGCAGACAGAATTATAGGGAAGGAGACAGACAGCTAGAAAGCCACAGAGACAGAGAGGGAGATGGAGAGATAGCTAGGTAGAAAACCGGAGAGATAGACAGGCAGACAGACAGGTTGGAAGAGACATTGATAGATAAACACAGAGGGAGACAGAGATCTAGGAAGACATGGAGACAGACAAAGAGCTAGAGAGACAGACAGGCAGAGAGCCAAGGACACAGACAGATAGGATGAAATCCAGAGAGACAGACAGGTAGAAATGCAGGAAGGCAGACAGAGAGGCAGGTGAGAAGAGACATAGACAGATTGACATGGAGGGAGACAGAGATAAAGAAAGCCATGAAGACAGACAGATAGGATGAAATCCAGAGAGACAGACAGGTAGAAAAGCAGGAAGGCAGACAGACAGACAGGTCAGAAGAGATGTAGACAGATAAACATGGAGGGATACACAGATATAGAAAGCCAAGAAGACAGACAGGTAGGATGAAATCCAGAGATGAAATCTCAGGGAGACAGATGTGTAGGAAGAGGGATAGAGAGACAGACAGGCAGAGAGCCAAGGACACAGACAGATAGGATGAAATCTAGAAAGACAGACAGGTAGAAAAGCAGGAAGGTAGACAGACAGGTGAGAAGAGATGGAGACAGATAAACACAGAGGGAGACAGAGATATAGAAAGCCATGGAGGCAGACAGGTAGGATGAGACAGACATGTAGACTGTCAGGGAGACAGATGTGCAGGAAGAGGGATAGAGAGACACACATATAGGAAGAGACATAGACAAAGTGGGAGACAGACAGATCGACACAGAGAGACAGACAGATACACAGTGTCATGGTAAGAAAAACAGACAGACAGATGAACTTGTAGAAAGTGAGACAGATAGATGAGGACTATGTGCTAAGTGTGAAGTCCACTATCGAAGTGCACACTTTGTGGCTGTGTTTCAATCCGTAAGTGTGTGTGTGTGTGTGTGTGTGTGTGTGTGTGTGTAGCCCTTAGCCCTAGTTTCTGTGGGGCGGTGGGTGTAAAGTGGGTTGCCGGGGGCGACGGCGATATGAAAGGTGCCTAATGAAGCACTTAGCATCAGAAGGCCCCGCCCGCCGCTGCGTCAAACCTGATTGGCTGATGGGAGGCCTAACGCGAGCTGAGCGGCCTTTTGTTGCTCGGCGACGAGCCCTGAGGCGACGCCCCAACCCTGACCCCTCTACCCCCCTCCCCAACCACCTCATCACCACGGATACGATGTGACAACTTAGCAGGATGGAGTGTGTGTGTGTGTGTGTGTGTGTGTGTGTGTGTGTGAAGGAGAGTAACTGTCTCTGTTTCTGTCTTACTGCATCTCTCACTCTTCTCACACCTGTCTCTCCATATCAGTCACACGCCACCTGTCTCTCTCTCTCTCTCTCTCTCTACCATCTCTCATCAGTCTTTTTCTGTCTCCCTACCTGTCTCTCTCTCTCTCTCCCTATGAATCTCTCTCCATCAATCCCTCTCTGTCTCTCCACCCATCTATCTTCACCTGTCTCTCTCTACAGTCACACTCCACCTCTCTCTCTCCCCCAGTCTGTCTGTCTGTCTGTCTCTCTCTTTTTACCTCTCTCTCTCTCCAGTCTCTCTGTTTGTCTGTCTCTCTCTCTCCCTCAGTCTATCTCTCTCTCCCAGTCTCTGTGTCTTGTCTGTCTGTCTTGTCTGTTTCTCTCTCTCCCCCAGTCTGTCTCACACTCTCTCTCTCTCTCTTTTTACCTGTCTCTCTCTCTGTCTCTCTCTACCATCTCTCATCATCAGTCTTTTTATCTGTCTGTCTACCTGTCTTTCTCCACCTTTCTCTGTCTATGAATCTCTCTGCATCAAGCTCTCTCTCTCTGTCTCTCCACCCATCTATCTTCACCTGTCTCTCTCTACCCCTCTCTCTTCACCCATCTCTTTCAATCCATCTCTCTCTATCAGTCTCTCTCAGTGTCTCTCCACATGTCTTTCTCTCTCTCTCAGCCTGTTTTTACCCTCTCTGTCTCTCTCCATCAATTTCTCTCATCTTTCTTTCTTTCCAAGACTTTTCTCTTTCACTCATATTCTGTCTTTCTCTCTGTTTCACTCTTTCTTTCTTGTCGTCTTTCTTCCTTTTTCATTTTTCCATTTCATGCTACTTTTCCCCTCTCACTCATTCTCAGGTTCTCTCTTTTACTCTCTTATCATCTTTCTTTTTTCTCTTTCAATTTCAACCATTTTCACTCTTTTTCTTGAGCATCATTTGCTTTGTTCTGTCCATTTTAAAACCCTTTGAATATTTTCTCATTCCATTTTTCACACTTTTCCTCTCTCTCTCTCTCTCGCTCCCTGTTTCCTGTCTTCCACTCACTCATATTCTCGCTCTATTCCTCTCCTTCACTCTCATCCTCCTTTCTTTTTCTCTTGTCTTTGTTCTTCCTTGCTTACAGTTCCTCTCTTTTGCTCTCCTTGGTTCTTTTGGATCTTTTCACTTCTCCCACCACTTTTCCTCTCTCACTTGTTCTCACATTTTTTCACTCTTCCAGTTTTTTTTGTTTTCTTCCACTCTTTTCCCTGTTTATCTTTCCTTGTTATTTTTGCTCTGTTTTTGTTTTCTTCCTCTATTATTATCTTGATGTTAATGAAGACTAATAGTTGCGTGAACGTTCCCGTCCTGAACTTGATGTTTTTCCTCTGAGAGCACGCCCCTGAAGTGTTTATCATCATTATCATTTTTAATTTATTAATAAACAAGTCATGGTTTTTATCTGTTTATAGTTACAATTAATGTTAAATTTTAATTAAAAAAAATCTGTTATTATTAGAGAGACAGTGTGTGTGTGTGTGTGTGTGTGTGTGTGTGTGTGTGTGTGTGTGTGTGTGTGGACAGGGCAGGCCTGAGCAGCTTCTGAGCCGCATCGCAGGGCACAGGAGTGGAAAATTGAAGTCATCAAGAGCTCGACTAACGACTCTGAAGAAAAGACGAGTGGAGTGGAGGACAGTAAAAGAGGAGGGAATGGTCCACTCTGTCAGGAGAGATGGACAGAATGACACTCGTTTATCTGAGAGAGGGCGAGAGAGACGCACTGTGTTTTATGGTTATTGTGCTGCGAGAAGGACGGATGCTTGAAATGTTCTCAGTTTCTCTGCAAGCAATTACTTCCTATCGTACACACACACACACACGGGTTATACGTTTCTGTCCTTCTCTGGGATCCATCTTTGGGATTGATGGTTATTTGTTTACTGGCATTAGATTTTACAGTGGGGTGGGATTTCTAAAAAAATATGGCATATCACAACCCGTGCGCGCACACACACACACACAATATATATAATTGTAACTCGTTAATTTCTGCTCATTAAATATTGTTAAAGTGTTGATAAATCTACGTTAAGTGTAATGTAACAGTGCGTACCACTGGAACTCGTGAATTCGTATTTTTTTGACGTTCCAAGTGCTTAAAGTTATCACCGTGCTGTTGCTAGGCAACTAGGAAACTTGGACATCGAGCAGAGTTATAGCTACCTAACACCACACACTCACGCAGTGTAATAGTATCCAAAAGATTAGATTACATTAGAACAATTTGAGTAGATTAGATTCGAATAACTTAGAAAGATTAGAACAGAATAGATTAGATTTGAATAAATTTGAATAGATTAGAGGGGCGGCTCCAGCTTGCCTGTGACCCTGCACAGGATACGCGGTTACGGATGATGAATGGATGGATGGAGAATAGATTAGATTAGAATAGATCAGATTATAATCTAGAATAGATTAGAATAATTTAAAATAGATCAGATTGGAATTGAACAGATTAGAATAAAATATAGAAGAGATTTGATAAGAACAGAATAGAATGGGTTTGATTAGGAAATAGGCAAGATTAGATTAGAATAGAACTGATTAGAATTGATTAGATTAAGAGATAGGAAAAGTTACATTCGAATATAGAATAGATTAGAGTAAATTAGAATAGAATAGATTGGAATAGGTTAGATTAGATATACTGTATGTTCAATTGCTAAGATGCCAGTTTTCGCAGTGATTCCTCTGCTTTTCTTTGTAATTTCTCTTTCTATCTTTAGTATCTGCTTATAAACATTTTTTCTTTCTTTCTTTCCTTCATCACTTTCAACATCATAAAAGCAATGAATTGCAATATGCAAATATACTTTTTCAGCTTTCTATTATTTCACCTCCCTTTCATCACTTTCACCATGAACCTTTCTCCAGGCAAACAAGGAAAGGAACGTCAAGCGTTTCAGCTGTGGGATCAAAAACCCAGGAACCAGAACACAAATAAACACCCAGTCATCTATGGAAACATAAAACAGCAACATGGCAAAAACAGGAAATGGACTGGAGTATGGAGAGAGTGAAGGAAACGGACTAGAGTACAGACAGGGTGAAGGGAAACGGACTGGAATATGGACAGAGTGAAGGGAAACGGACCGGAGTATGGACAGGGAGAAGGGAAACGGACTGGAGTATGGAGAGAGTGAAGGAAAACAGACTGGAGTATGGAGAGAGTGAAGGGAAACGGACTGGCATATGGACGGAGAGAAGGGAAACGGACTGGAGTATGGAGAGAGTGAAGGGAAATGGACTGGTGTATGGACAGGGAGAAGGGAGATGGACTGGAGGACAGACAGAATGAAGGGAAATAGACCAGAGTACGGACAGAGAGAAGGGAAATGGACCAGAGTATGGACAGAGTGAAGGGAAATGGACCAGAGTACGGATAGAGTGAAGGGAAATGGACAGGAGTACGGACAGAGTGAAGGGAAATGGACCAGAGT
>JAOBAM010000012.1:3075884-3089440 GCA_025212355.1 Notarius kessleri
CTTTTAGGACTTGTGTGAAAATCTGATGATGTTTGAGGTCATATTTATGCAGAAATATAGAAAATTCTAAAGGGTTCGCAAACTTTCAAACACCACTGTAGATAGAAGGTTCATTCTATGTTTGAGACACTGAGAGATAGATAGAGATAAAAAAAAAGTGAGAGAGAGACTGGAATCTCCTCTGAATTTCGGCAAGGCAAGAAAGGCTAAAAGGAGCAGAGCGCAGCATGGTTTGTTGAACAATAAACAATGATCAGAAAAAAATGACCTACTTAACCAAAATGTGTCCCACCTTTATAGAAGTACATGCTTGACATATAATTGGGTCAAGAGCACTGTGAAGAGAGTAAAAATTAAAAACAAAAATGGAGCATCATCCATTTCAATAACTAGAAAACCCAAACGCATTTTTTTTTAGGACCCACCACTGGAAACAATAACATAACAACTCTTATCTGCAGTGTCGTAGACAGAAAAGTGTAAACAGAATCCAGTAATCACACTGTGGTTTTAACACTGACAGCAGGGAATTAGGCGAAAGCCGACGTGAATGCTAATGTCTGTGTTTGGCAAGCTGCTTCATTAGAAATGCAGTTATTCTATAGCGGTAAATATACTGGTTGAAGGTCAATAAAGGTGTATTAGGCGATAAAGGAAGGTAATTGATGTCTCTTGGCTTTGTTTTGACGAACGGTCTTGTCCTGGAGTGCACCGTGTCCCATTTAATAATAAATGATCAATGATCGGAATAAATTCCATCACAGCGAATGCAATTTGGAGATGAATATACGAGTATGATCTGGCCAAACATCTCAACAGAATGTCTGCTACACTCCAACCCACGCCTTTAAAAATGAAAATGTCTAGGATTTTAAACTTTATTTCAATAAATATTCAAATGCATCTTGAAAAGTGAGCTAAAATACAAGTTCGTCACAAATGTCATATATATATGAGAAAACCATGCCATGTCAATCGGTGTCATCTTCTACTTTATCATGTTCCAGCAACAGAGTGCAAACCAGCTATTTTTAATCAAGCCCAGAGACATGATCAATAATCCTACATACACACAGGGATAATAAATGGATTACTCTCTCGTTTGGACAGTCAAACGCTTCGACTCGAATACTATGAAGGACTGAGATGAGGTCTGGTCTCCAGGGGTCAGTTGTGGTGAGCATGAGCAGAACCAGAGAAATGAGATGGAGGTCATGGCAAAAGTGTCACCAGGATTAAGTCTGTATTGATTGAGAACTGCAGTCCTGCAGTATAAATCAGCTATATGTGTGAGATATTTTGATCAGGACTGAGAAAGCGCGTTGGCGATGAAGGCTTGGATCACTGAATTAGTTAATGCATATTCCAGTTGGTTCTTCTGTCGAAATCTAACAACTTGGCAAAGAGGCAATGTCGTGGAAAATTGAAGGGATAAAATATGACAGCAGAGAGAATGAGGAAGTCTGAAACAATGCTGAAGATGCATTTTGTCTGGATGGAGTAACAATAGAGATGTTATTCGTTTTGTCACGTTTTCAATAATGACTTGTTCAATAGAAATCTATGTTAAATATTACCATGTAATTATAATCTCATAAAATACTGCAAAGTTATTATTTTTCCCACTGTTTCAGAAACATTCATATGGGTTTATCTTTTCTTTTCAACAGAAAGGCAACATGATGCGTCCCATTGATGCCGAAATAAAGGTTCAAGTATAAGATTCATATTACTAACATAGAATTGTAAAATATTTTTTTAAAAATTGCGATCATTAAAAACTACACGATGTGTTATCTTTATTGGTATTTTAATACATGCATGAATGATTAACTCACACTCATATGGAAATTATAATCTAATAGAATGTCGTAGTTCATCTTTGACTTGTCCTTCATTTTACTACAACCCCAAATCAGAAAAAGTTGGTATGGTATGATGAAATTGAAATTAAAACTGAAAACAATGATTTGTAAATAGTCTTTGACCTGTATTGCATTCCAAACAACAACGGCACATTACTGATGGTTTACTGGATTCATTTTATTGTTGTATTTTTTTTAAATATAAACACATTTCAATTTAGATTAATTTAGATTTCAAAAAACTGAAAAAGACTTAAGACACCAAGTGATGAAGCATTTCAGGTGTTATTTTGACCCATTCTTCCTGCAAACAGGTCTTGAAGTGTGCAACAGTACAGGGATCGTTGTCATATTTTTTGCTTCAAAATTCTCCACACATTCTCTATTAGGGACAGAGGGGACAGGCACCCTCTCCTTCCACAGCCATGCCTTTGTAATGTGAGCAGAATGTGGTTTTGCATTGTCTTGTTGAAATATCCCTGGAAAAGTTGTCGTCTTGAAAGCAGAATCTGTTGCTCCAAAATCTCAGTGTACTTTTCTGCATTAATGCTGCCATCACAGAAGTGTAAGTTACCTTTGCCGTGGGCACTGACACAACCCCATACCATGACAGACCCTGGCTTTTGGACTTGTTGCTGGTAACAGTCTGGATCATCCTATTTGTCTTTGGAGCACACACCATCCATTTCTTCCAAACAAGACCTGGAATACAGAGTCGTCTGACCACAATACACATTTCCACTGTGTGATGGTCCATCCCAGATGCCTCTGAGCCCAGAGAAGTCAATGGTGTTTCTGGACATAGTTAAGATAAGGCTTCCTTTTTGCACAATAAAGTTTTAACTGACATTTGTGGATATAACTCCATATTGTCATGCTTGACAAAGGTTTGCAAAAGTAATCCTGAACCAATGTGGTTATATCAGCTATAGATGAATGATGGTTCTTGATGCAGTGCCATCTGAGGAATCGGAGATCATAGGTGTTCAGCTTAGGTTTGTGCCCTTGCCCTTCATCCACCGAAATTCCTCCAGATTCCTTGAATCATTTGGGTGAAATATCCAAATCCCTTCCAATCTTTCTTTGAGGAACATTTTTTTAAACATTTGAATAATTTTCTCATGCGTTTGTTGACAAACTGGAGATCCTCGTCCCATATTTGCTCCTCAAAGATCAGGCCTTTCCTGGATACTGATTTTCTGCATAATTCTGCAGGCAAGAAAGCTTAAATCCATTTAGTTTGCTCCAAACAAATTATCATTATATATTAGCTCATTTGGCTAATGTGCTGATGTAAGTGACTTACAGCTGATAGGATACAACTAAGCAGTTGAGGGGTTAAGGGTCTTGCTCAAGGACCCAACAGTGGTAGCTTGGCAGTCCTGAAATTCAAATCTTTTGATCAGTAGGCCAGAAACAATGGGCCACTGCTTTTTTAGTAGTAAATTAGTATTTGCAATTTTTTTCATGGGGCTTCTATTACAGTGAAACATTCAAGATTACAAGAAGTTTAGATGTCAATAAACAGATATTGACTTTTTTTCCATTGAACTGGGAAAGGTTCATCAAAAACCAGGTTTTGGTGAGGTTTTTAAGAGTACACATATCAAAATGGGATAAAATGTAATAAAAGCAGTAGGCCTCATTGATCAATCTTTTAGTAAAGTTGTGTGTAGATGTTTGCATAAGCCAAACTAAACTAATGATGTTTGGAAATTGGCAACATTTTCAGAAATGCTGATTTTGTACTCATGTGTGTATATGTTGATGAATGCCAAAAAAAAAAAAATCTGTAAATTACCAGGCATGTGCATGGCAGAGTGGATTTGTATAAGGTGCCACCCACAAAACTTCATAAAAGGTCAAGCTCACACAGCACAAATAACAAGTAAAATGAAAAAAAAAAACCCTTTCTCAGAGATGGAAGTGGAAGTTATTTTGATTCATGTCAATGCTAATAAAATATATTTAACGGTGCCTGAAAGGCCAAAATCTGGAGCCAAATTACAGAAAAGGTTCATTATATGTGAATCAGCTGAGGTGAAAAGACAATGGTTTGACATGAAAACAGGGGAAAAAATGTATATCTGCTGTACCCAGGTGATTGTGGACACCAAGCCCATTATGCAGGGAAACCACTTTTTTTATAAATTCAAAGCAAAGTGTCCCGGTGACTGTTGACCAGCGTGCACCAATGTGCCCCAGTGGTGTGTTGGAAAAACAGGAAGTGTCATAGTAAGCCCAGTGATGACACACTAGGGATTATATGGCACATTGCCGTTTGAGACATACCAGACCGGTCACTTATTGATCACATAGTGTTGGCTCTAACAGTGTTGCACCGCATTAAAAGAAGATGCTGTGGAAAATGGAACTGAGTTATATACCGCCTGAGCCATCCTCCTTCACAGAATATTAAAAAGTGAATCTGAAATACACAATTCTTTCTAAATTTTACAGCAAAAACTGTATATAAAAGTGCAGTAACTCACATGCGTTTTATATAATTTGAACATTCAAGGTTTACATTAGTCATCTTGTGCGTAAATTTATGCACACTCACAAGCATGAGTAGGATATGAACTTTTTCTAAAATTATAGGATTTTCATGAACACCAAATTTCTTGCATACAAACAAATAAAGAATAAATTCATCAATATCCATCTTGATAAATGAAGCCCAATATCTCTACTCATACAGTACATCTGTCATGACATGACAATCTCTCAGTATGTCTTATTTTAATGGTTGATTGGCGCAAAATGCTTAGTAGACCTCTGTGCTGGTCGGACTCCAGGTACTGCAGTGCAGCTCTCTTTTGACATGTTCCAGCAAACTACGAACACACACAAATAGTTAGCAATGGCGGTCAGCCAGCTGAAGTGTGCACTGCCTCCATTCTGAACATCCCCGAATGTCACACTGCTGCTCATCAGTCACCCAAAATTTTACCGCACACTTTGTTCCTTTTTTGATCATGTGGGTAAAAAGTAAGTAGAGAGCTGAGATCTTCAAGAAAAGGCAGTGTCCCTAATCGGCTGTAAGAGAGAAGATATAAGACTGGAGCAGATGTTTGGCAAGATAAATTAGACACTGATATGGTAACATTAGCCAAGAAAGTAAAATTATGAGTCCTGGGGGCAACTTATACATTGATAAAGTGTTGTTTCCGGATTAGTTCTGCAGAAAGCATGCAATTTGGCATGCAGAAAGCAGTATGAGCATGGAGGGTATGGAGAGAAGAGCTCTGTACTCAAATTAGTAGCTACTCAGATTTGTTAAATTTTTTTTTTACAGGTTTTATGTTGGAGTGAAGTGTTTCTGGCTGTGGTAGTAAGTTCCTGTGGGAGCAGATCAGTGTCTGGCAGAGGCTGAGTTTGAGGCAGGTGTGAAGAGGCTTGTATACTTTGCCTGACTCCGGTATGGCTGCAGTCCACTGCGTGCTAGCTGCAGGAAATAAAAAGCCCAAATAACCTCCATCACTAGGTCTTAATTCTGGAACATATAACATCAAACAGGACTGTGCATGAAATAAGCACCTTATGGCCATATACGGTAGAGCCGTGCTCCATTCAAGACACGACAACTAATCCTAAAGAACATGCTGATTGTTTAATCAGTGTTTAATCAGCATGGAACTGCAAGGCATGTCTAATGCACTAAACAACTATTATGTAAATAATAAAGCAAATTAATATTGCTCTGATGCTATTTCCAAAGCTAAAATGACAAATGATACCTGAATACATTTCTTATGGGCTTTCAAGAGTATACCATGTTGTGTTCTCTATTAGCATTTCCATGGTATGTAGGAACATTAAGCAAAACAAGCCATTTCACCCCAGGCATATTTTCTCAGTGTCAAGGCAATATTTCATAAACATGCAGAGGAAATGAGGGAGAATTTTTAAGATGACTATTCGTATACACTCTTTATTCATGTCATGACTGAAGCTGATTTGTATAACTCGCCATATCTTGCCTGCAAGAAGACAACTTTTCAGCTTTTAACATTATGATATGATATATGCTGGGCATGCAGGTGCTTAACCCAGGCCTGAGGGGGAGTGCAAGGTGTTAAGATAAAAGAGGTGTTATCACCTTCTGACAGTAATTCAACAGGACCCGCAGGTCAGACCAGTAATGTTGGCTTGAAACTGCCTGTGGATGTTAGTCTACTTCACAGTGGTGGTCGAATCGGAGCACAACCTCTCTCAACTGTGCAGAGCTTATTAAGGCCTAAATTCAGGGCAGAGGCAGCGTATAGCCTGCTATGCATTGAACCATGTTTTTGCTAATGTAAGCATAACTTTTCACTTATTTCACAATGCGTAAAGCACTGCTGCTATCTTTAAGCCATGCTTTACCTCATTCAGCTGAGATTTTGACTGGATCTGTATTGATCCACTTCATACATTACATTTTGTCCAAGGTCTATAATAATATACTCACAAAACATGTCTTAGGAAGTTGTAGGTAAGCAGGTTAGACTGTGTATGGCAAGTGGATGAGTCATATTTTGTGCTACACGTTAACTCTTTACCCCTGAAAGCAGTTGCTACAGCCACTCTTGTATATGCATATACTGTTCACCCTTAGAACATATTTACAAGAAAAAAGGTCTAAAGATAAGGTTTTAGACAAGGCGTCATATGTCGTCATTATGGGATATACACGGGGTCGTCATATGTCGTCATTAAGGGGTAAAGAGTTAAACATGAGCTAATTTGATCCCTAATCTATCCCCGATGATCAAGCCTGTGGCAATGGTGTTGAGGACAAACTCCCTCAGATGACACAAGGAAGAAACCCCAAAAGGGAACCCCTCCTCATCTGGGTGATAACAGATAGCGTGATTATAAATAACTCGCTTCTATAACAGTGTCCTATCGCATCACAAAGTATACCTGTGTAACCAGGAAATTCTTTTGTTAAAGTTATAGACTGCTCATTCACTGATTGAGACTTGAGCCAGAACTGTTCATGACAACCGCAGTCCTAGAGTTATCAAGTCAACTGTAGTCCTCAGACATAAATATATTACTGCAAATGTCCAGAGCATCTTCCAAGTGCGACTTTCGACTGTCCGTGTGGGGCCGTCCTGTACAGGAGCGATGCGATGAGACTCCAGCCAGAAGTAGGGCATCAGGATGGATCAGGCAGGTCTGAGGAACAGAAGAAGTCAGCATCACTGGTATCTCAGGATCAACATGTAATTCAAAGGGACAGACGGGGGGAGAGAAAGAGAGAGAGAAAACACAGGGTGTTAGGTATGCTCAATGTCACCAAATGAATAAGAACAGTACACGTTTTGCGCTGAGTGCAAGCAGGGACTCTGGCAAAACTAACTATGACAGCATAACTAAAAGGACAGAGCCAGAAGGTAACACAGGCATGAGGGAGCCCCGGGACTTAAAGCAGCCAGCCACTACACCATCAACAAACTTGATTGAGCAAGTGACAGCATCCGTACTTCCCAGTTTACCAAAACACTCTGTGCCCAAGGATCCTCCAGATCTCCTCCTTTACCTCATAAACACTGTTAACAAAAGGCTTGACTAAACAGATACGTTTTCAGCCGAGACTTAAACGCTGAGGCTGTGTCTGAGTCCTGAACACTACTCGGAACGCTGTTCCATAACTGTGGGGCTTTGTAAGAAAAGGCTCCGCCCCGCCCCCCCGATGTCACCTTCACTATACGAGGTACTAACAGGTAGCCTGCACCTTTTGATCTAAGTAGGCATGGCGGGTCATAAAGGACCAGAAGTTCACTCAGGTACTCTCACTCAGGAAGATCAGGCAGGTCTGAGGAACAGAAGAGGTCTGGTGTCTCAGGATTGACATGTAACTCAGAGAGACAGACAGAGGGAAGGGGGGAGGAGAGAGAGAGAGAGAAAACGCAGGTTGTTAGGTATGCCCTATGTCACCTAATGAGTAAGAAAAGGATGCATTTTGGCTACATTGTTCCTGAAACTGTATGTTTTTTGGGACGCAACAATCCTTTGAACAGAGCATGATCCCGGGAGTCGTAAATGGAATGTTTTTTTTTCCAAACCTGGGCTCAAAAATTCTCGAAAGCTGTGTTTACTCCTGAGGAAGGTGTGTGTGTGTGTAGGTGGGAGTTTGAAAGTAAAAGAGACAAAAGGACAGGGGACATCAGGTGATGAGGATGAGGATGAAATAATGTTTATTTGTAGTAGATGAAAAAAAAAAACATTTGACGAAACAAAGAAGAAGAAGTTAAAATACAACAGGTCAATGGTGAGACCCAATCCTGACCTCATCACCTCAGTGGAATAATTCACTCCGAGGACATTATTCATTTGTCTCATCAACCTCACGTCTTTGGTTATGTTTTCTTCTGTTTCCTTGGCAGCCATCTTGCCCCTCTCTCTCTCTCTCGGTATCTCTCTGAAGTGTGAGATGAAGGCATTTGTCTGGAGGGTGGGTGAGGGTATCATCCAGAATGTTGTGTGTGTGTGTGTGTGTGAGTGTAGTCTGTCACAGAGAGTTCATCTCAAGCAGGCTGACAGGTACAGACACTCCGGCCAGCATTAAAGAGAATTCCAAACGAGTTTCTGACACAAGCCTTGTTCAGCGCCTGTGTGTACGAGTGTGTGTGTGTGTGTGTTGTTCTGTCTATTTGCCCTGTACCATGCTGTGAAGAAGGAGGAACCTGCAGGGCAACACAAACACTGACAGCCAGATCAACCAATCAAACGAGACCCCCATCGGCTCTACTTGGCCAACCGCTGTCCTGGAGGCAGGGTCAGGCTCCGCCCCTGCAGCGAATTGTGCAAACGAGAAAGGAACGGCGATCAATCCGTAGTGGTAAATCCGTCCTTGATCTTTTTTTTTTTTGCTCTGTAGGTTTACAACTAAAAATTATTCTAATAAAAAAAAAAAGTAAATTACATTTATGCAAATTTTGTATATATCCATGACATCCTGCTGTGTGTTTCTGCGATGCTTCAAACAGCGATTTCTTGTTCCAAACCATCTGACGCCCGACGACAGCGTGACACAATGGCGAACTCATACGACAGTTACGACTACCGTAGCAGCGATGACGATACGTAAACAAAACAGACTGAAGAAGAAAAATCCTTATGATTGTCCTCAAGCTCACTTTATTGATCATTTAGAAGTTAGAGTTAGAACAAACACAATAACAGCGTACTGCTAGTAAAAATAAAAATGGTTTACTCCAACGTCGTGTCGGTGTCGGGAGTGCAATATTTCCGAGCCA
Organism: Notarius kessleri; assembly: GCA_025212355.1. Classification (NCBI taxonomy): domain Eukaryota; kingdom Metazoa; phylum Chordata; class Actinopteri; order Siluriformes; family Ariidae; genus Notarius; species Notarius kessleri. The sequence continues at coordinate 3,085,000 of JAOBAM010000012.1, forward strand.
CGTTTTGTTAAAGGAGAAATTAAAGCACGTTAGTGTACAGTGTAACTCTGAGCTTAAACAAAATGGCCGCCGTTATAATTAAAGGAGACAGCAGGACATACTGTGTGTGTGTGTGTGTGTGGATAAAAGTTGAATTTGGAGCAAATTGGACAGAATTTTAAAAGAATAATGATTAAAAATAATTTTAGGATATTTATTTTTAAAAAATTCAGTTAAGTTCTGCTGAATGAGTAGTTTGAGAGAGAGAGAAAGTGGAACTGGGCTTAATCAAGGATACGAGCTAGTGACTGAGCATGTGTGTGTGTGAGAACGTCAGCACCAGGCAAGAGTGTGTATGTGCCTGTTCAAAGCCGAGGCGTGCCGCGTAGCACCGTTAGCTGCCTCTCCGAGTGCTTTAAAGTTGAAGCGAAGGATGACAGGGGTGACGGGATGAGCGAGGAGAAACGAGCAAACATGCGTGAGCAGCAGAACATCGCTTAGCTGAGCACAGAGATCTGAGCTGGAAAAAGACAGGGGAGGAGCAGCGGAACACACCGCTAAACGCTTCCAGTGTGTGTGTGAGAGTGTGTGTAAGAGTGTGGCAGCTCTTCATCGTCAGTTCTAACACACTAACATGTCTATTTGCATTGGCGACACTCTACAGTTCTTTACACACTCAAAACAAGGCATATTCGCACAGAATATTTATCATTTCGCAACATTAGCCACGTAGCAAGTTAACACCACGAATGCTAACCACTTAGCCAAGTCTGTATTAGTTTTTTTTGTATTACTGTACTGTTTGACTACTACTCATTAAACTCCTGCACGTCTTACATGTTTTTGATTTTCCCAAATTGCTTCCTGGCCACACACACACACACACACACACACACTCCAGTTAGCTTGCTTGGAGCGGTGCTCATGGAGGATTATTCGAGGGATTTGTTCTTTGTAACTGAAGTTAAGCCAAAGAACTTCACACTATGAGTGTTTTAATGAGTATTAACCACTTAGTCAGCTCAAAGAACATACACACACACACACACACACACACACAGGGTATATCATTCACTATTGAAGCTGAAACATGAAGTTGCAGATGGTATTTTTCACCACTTATCTCTCGCAATCACAGAAAACACCCACATTCATTAATTTACTGGTTTGACTTTTGAATTTACGAGTTTACCTCTCAAATTAAAAAAATATATTACCTCTCACATTTACTAGTTTACCTATCACATTGGCTAGTCCATTTTCTCACATTGGCTAGTTTACTCCTCGCATTGGCTAGTTCATTTTCTCACATTGGCTAGTTTACCTCACACATTTCCTAATTTACTTCTCTCATTGGCTCGTTTACCTCTCACATTTACTAGTTTACTTCTCGCATTGGCTAGTTTATTTTCTCACATTGGCTAGTTTACTTCTCACATTGGCTAGTTTATTTTTTCACATTGGCTAGTTTACCTCTCACATTTATTAGTTTACTTCTCGCATTGGCTAGTTTACCTCTCACATTTACTACCGTAGTTTGCTTCTCACATTGGCTAGTTTATTTTCTTGCATTGGCTAGTTTACCTCTCATATTTACTAGTTTATTTCTCTCATTAGCTAGTTTATCTCTTGCATTTACTAGTTTACTTCTTGCATTGGCTAGTTTACCTCTCGCATTTACTAGTTTGCTTCTCACATTGGCTAGTTTACCTCTCACATTGGCTAATTTATCTCTTGGATTTACTACTTTACTTCTCACATTAGCTAGTTTACCTCTCGCATTTACTCGCATTGGCTAGTTTACTTCTCACATTGTCTAGTTTACCTCTCACATTTACTAGTTTACTTCTCACATTAGCTAGTTTATCTCTTGCATTTATTAGTTTACTTCTCACACTGGCTAGTTTAATTCTCTCTGTGGCTCATTTACTTCTTACATTTACTAATTAAGATGAACTTGTAATTATGTGTGGTAAAATAGTAAATATGAAAGGGTAGACTAGTAATTGCAAGGGATAAATGCGAGTAAATGCAAGAGCTAAGCTATTATACACAAAGGGAAAAGTAGTAAATGTAAAAAAGCAAATTAGCAAACATGAGAGGTGATTTAGATATGAGTGAGTATTTTTATAAGTGTGATAGATAAAGCTGAATAGAAAAATTAAAATACGAAGGAGCAAGTGTAAGAGTTGCGTTCATAAATGCAAATGTGAACGCAAGCCATAAACTAGTAAATGTGCAAACTAAATTCGCAAATGGAGAAGTTCAGTTCGTTAACTCATGAAGCTGGAGGTTTTTTTGTAAATGTGAGAGGGACTTTAATCAAAATAATGCGAGTGTTTTCTGTGACTGTGAAAGGTAAATGCTACAGGTAAACGAAAGGTAAACAATACAGGTTTGAATTGCAGACTAAATGACACTTCATACTGATATAAATTCAGTATCTCTGTTTCAGGGGCTCACACACACACACACACACACACACTGGGATGATGTGCCTATTTGCCGTTGGAGTTTTAAGTGGTTTAGGTATTTGAGGGGAGTTTAGCAGGGACATGTGAAATGTTAATTCAGCCGGTGTGTGTGTCGTCTGAGGGCCGGCTCCATTCAGTGGGGCTTTCACCAGGGAAAAAGAGAGAAAAAGAGATAGAGTGAGAGAGAGAGTTTGCCATTCCAAACCTGCGCATCATTCTGTTTGAAGTGCTGATCCGAGCTCTGGTCTGCCTCACCTGCAAGATCAATACCGTTCCGTTCAAAGGCGGGACAGCTTCGTATGGCCGCATGGTGTTATTAATTTATAGAAACTTCTTGAAACTTTTTCTAAAGGGAAGTTTAAAAAAAAGAGGGGGTAAAAACACCCGCAGAAGAATGAAAGAAGGACTGATTAATGCCATGGCAGCTTTGATTGATGCCCGGATCACGTGAGAAGCCGGTCAGAGCACGGCACAGGTCCTAATAAGAATATTCAAATGAGGGAATATTTAAACGTGGCAGATATGTAAATGTGTATGGTGTGTATGTGGGTGTAAAGTGAACACCGGAGCTCGTCTGGGTCAGGATCCCGGATCAGAAGGATTCGGGTGGGGATTAGATGGCATGTCTGGAAATGTTTTCAGAAAGACAGAGAATGGGCCTGTTAGTGTGTGGAAGAACAACACAACAACAAATACGAAGTGCTCCTGAATAAACCATGGCCTCTTACTTTAAACCTGTTTTTTGGGGGGGATTTGAACCAGAATCAGCTGAAAAGGCTTTCAAAATAGAGTACTGACACCAGTAGTGTTTGTGAAATATGCAAATCTAAGACTAGCTAACAATGCTAGATGAAGAAACTGAATGAGTCTGTATTTGTATTTGAATAATCCTCTACTGCATTCTGGCAATGAAAATTTTTTTTAAATCTAATTCTACTTGAAATTAGACCCAAGGACAATAAAACCTATGACATCCATTAATTCACCGCTCACATTCACCAATAACACTCGCATTTTTTAATTTAACTCTTAGCTCTACTAATTTACCTCCTGCATTCATTACTTTACTGCTTTTGTGTCCTAGTTTATTTCTGGTATTTACCAGTTTACCTTTCACATTTACCAGTTCACCTCTCGCATTTACTAGTTTGCCTTTTATATTGACCAGTTTACCTCTCGCATTTACTAGTTTGCCTTTTGGATTTACCAGTTTACTTTTCATATTTACCAGTTTACCTCTCATATTTAATAGTTTGTCTTTTGGATTTACCAGTTTACCTTCATATTTACCCGTTTACCTCTTGCATTTACTAGTCTGCCTTTTGAATTTACCAGCTTACCTTTCATATTTACTGGATTAGCTCTGACAATTCCTAATTTACCTCTCACATTTACTAGTCTGCCTCTTGGATTTACCAATTTACCTTTCACACTTACCAGTTCACCTACACATTTCCTAGCTTGCCATTTGGCTTTACCAATTTACTTTTCATATTTACCAGTTTACCTTTCATATTTACCAGTTTACCACTCGCATTTACTAGTTTGCCTTTTGTATTACCACCTTACCTTTCATATTTACCAGTTTACCTTCACATTTACTAGTGTGCCTTTCATATTTACCAGTTTACCTCTCGCATTTACTAGTTTGCCTTTTGGATTACCACCTTACCTTTCATATGTACCAGTTCACCTCTTGCATTTACTAGTTTGCCTTTTTGATTTACCAGTTTACCTTTCATATTTACCAGTTTACCTCTCGCATTTACTAGTTTGCCTCTTGGATTTACCAATTTACCTACCTTTCCCACTTACCACTTGACCTTCACATTTACTAGCTTGCCATTTGGCTTTACTAATTTATTTTTCATATTTACCAGTTTACCTCTCGCGTTTACTAGTTTGCCTTTTCATTAACACCTTATCTTTCACATTTACCAGTTTACCTCTCACATTTACTAGTTTGGCTTTCATATTTACCAGTTTAC
>JAOBAM010000012.1:3160898-3174280 GCA_025212355.1 Notarius kessleri
TATTTAGTTAGCTACCTAGCCTGCTATTTAATTAGCTAACTAATCAGGTATTTAGTTAGCTACCTAGCCTGCTATTTAATTAGCTAACTAATCAGGTATTTAGTTAGCTACCTAGCCTGCTATTTGATTAGCTAACTAATCAGGTATTTAGTTAGCTACCTAGCCTGCTATTTAATTAGCTCACTCCCCAGCACGCTATTTAGCTCGTTTATCACTTGGCTGTCTAGCTCGCTGCACAGTCAGTTATTTAGTCAGCTAGCCAGTCAGGTATTTAGTTAGCTATGATGATAATGAATTTATTTAGTAAAATAATGTACAAAATACAAGTATAGTGCACATTAAAATACATGGATAGCAAAATAAAGTGTAAACACTTATTTCTATTGTGTTCCAAGTACATCAAGTGCCAAAAGGGGGAGAGGGGTATAAACAAAAGAGGGAAGGGGGAAAAAGGATGTACAGGAGGTATACAAAATAAAATACGGCATGACTAGAAAGTTCACGAGGACATAAAAGGGTTTTGTAAATGCTGATAAAATTGATCAAATAAAAAACTTTTGTTATTGGATTTAAAACTATGTAAAACATGTATGGACAAATAAAGCCTGCTATTTAGCTAGCTAGCCAATCAGATATTTAGTTAGCTACCTAGCCTGCTATTTAATTAGCTAGCTATCCAGCCTGCTATTTAGCTACCTAGCCAAACGGCTATTTAGTTCGCTATCTACCAAGCCTGTATTCAGTCACCTATCGATTCATTTTCATTTGTATAGCACTTTCAACAATGGACATTGTCATAAAAGAGCTTTCAAGAAATATATAAATTCCAGTGCGATATCTGTGCAGCCTGCGATTTCGTTAGCTTACCATCCAGACTGCTATTTAGTTAACTACTTAGACATCCTGCTAGTTAGGTAGCAGCCTGCTCTTCGGTTATCTATTTAACTACCCTGTTGTTTAGTTAGCTACCCGCTCTGCTATTTAATTAGCTATTTACCCAGCCGGCTACTTAGTTAGTTATCTGCCTGGCCTTCTCTCGTTTAGCTCGTAACCAAGTCTGATAGTCAGTTACCGACCTCTTGATCTAGAATTGTATTTAGTTAGCGATCGACCTGGCCTTCTTTTAGTCTACTTTCATCTAATACAACTTCGTTCAAAGGTAAGACAAGTCTAAAATACTATGAACTCACATTTACTGATTTATTACATTCAGAAAAAAGATTCCTTGAGAGTTCTCTGGAGAGATAAAGGGTTCGAAAGGTAACTTTAACCAAAGAAATCCCAGTCCATTCAGTGAGACCAAATACATCTTATGGAAGAAACTAAAATACGGCAATACACATTTTACCAGATCAAATGCTGTTATTAGCAACGTTAGCATCGCTGGAGTGAGACTCCTATAAGATGATCTGAAGAAAGCGCAGCACCTGGGCACTTTCCTGAAACCCAAACCCTGCCATCTTTCTTCCCTCAAACAAAGACGGACTGGCGTATTTTTAGCCCGTCGTCGTCTTTGTGAGGCAGCCGCAGCGCTAGCCTTGTCAATCAAGCTGTAAATGGAGCCGGTCGCTCCAGTGGCTGTGGTTTGGAAGAGAGTGCCTTTATGTCTGTCTGTGTTCAAGTATTGGATTTTGGGTCAGGTTCAAATTAATTAAAGGGCCATAATTGAAAGTGCTCGCTAATGACTGCAATCTTAGCCGCCCAATATTTAATATTTCATCATTAAACAGTAAAATGACCCAATATGATCCCTAATACAGTCCCAATTATGCAGCATTGATCAAAGTGACCTTTGCATGGCAGGGAATGAGGAAAATCAATCAAACACCTCCTCCCTTTTTTTTTTTTTTGCATGATGCATTGTTTGTTTCTTCTGTCTTTCTCCGCGTCTCGCTCTCCTCCATCCGAGCGACTGTCACCAGGCTGAAAGCGGCATATAATCTGTGACAATCAAAACATTACACTCTGAGGTAAAATCACAACTGACCCCAGAGGCAAGCAATCTCAGAGTCTAGCCTAGCGCTTTTGTTCGTGTCCCCTCTCTCTCTCTCTCTCTCTCTCTCTCTCTCTCCTGTTGTTGTTGTTGTGTGTCTTTCCCCTCTTGCTCGCTCTCATCCTACAGCCGCTGTTTGATTTTCCCCGAAAGCCCCTGAAAGGAGATGAACAACAGCCCGAGGTGCCCATGTGTCATCATCATGGCCTTTTTCCTTCTCAAGGAGGAGTTACCTACATGGTTACATGTTGTAGAATGTCCATAAAAAGTTAGTTAGTTAGTCAATGTAAATTCCTGTTATCACTTATGCTTTTCTCGACTGTAGTTAATAAGCAAAACCATACTTGTCATGTTACTAACGAGAAAAAACACTCTGTTCTGAAGATCCCATAGCGGAAAACAAACTTACAGCTTTACATCTGATTATGACCGAGTACTGACACTGGAGACTCCTTCCATTTCCATAAATCATAAATAAAAGTCTCCTTTAAAGGAGAACGGAAGGCAATTTTTTAAAATCAAAATTCTATTTATCTCATTTTATTAAATACCGAATGCATTTTTGATAGTTATTTTGTCGCCGCTATAGCAAGTTATGAGTGTTTGAAATATGCTCTGTAATACGGCCGTAAACGAGATTCGTCGAGACCTGTCCGAGACATCGTAGGACGGAAGTAAAACGTACAGCGGAAATCAAAGCGACCAATATCTGCCAACATTGTCAAAAGACGCGCGCACTCTTTCGAATCAAGCCGGAAGTTTTGTTTGTTTTGATAGCAATCAGGAAAGTTTGAAAAAAGTAGGCAGTAATCATCATTTAAACTCGTTTTTGTGCAATACTTCGTTTGGAAAACTGGCCGACACTTCTTCACGTTTCGAAGTCTCGCACAAGTCTCGTGAAGATCGCGCAGATAAGCGACGCCTACCGTGGACCAAACGAACTAAATTCAACATGGCTAAAAAACGAATAGGCCGAATAGTATAATATTTAATTGCAATTAGTTATCAATACGAGTCATGATATAAGGTTACTAAAACTGAAAACGTAATTGAATAACACGTTAATTAAGAAAAAAGCAACTTTAAAAAATACTTCAGTTCTCCTTTAAATATAACCTACCATTAAACTGTTGTTCAAAACTTCGTTAAAGTTAACCAAGTGGTTAAAGTTAACACACTTCCCAGCCTCTGTTATCTTTTAACCAAGTGGTTATGTAAACATCAAAATGGCGTTCATCTTACAGGTGAACGCTGCGCATGTTCCTGATTGTTAATGCATGCCGTCCAAAACAATTCAGATGAGGACCAAATGAGTTACTTTGATACAATGACACAGAACTTTGACATTGGTATCGATTTGGTAGAGAATCTCTCAGTTGTTTATTTGATTTGTCGCAAGAAGATTTGGAACGTCCAACGCGAAGAAGCTATGCATTGTCCGTTGAGGAGCAGGTGCTTATTGCCCTTAGATTTTATGCAAGCAGCAGTTTTTTCCAAGCCAGGAAAATTGGTGGGCATGGCATTGTGGGATTGATTTTGACATGGTGTGACATCATAACCAACTGGTTAGGGCTAAACCAATTGATTTGCTAACGGTATGGTTAAATTAGCTTCAAAAAACGATTGGTTAACTAACGGCAAGTTAAAATTTTAATGGATGGTTACAGGTTAACCTACCTTTAAAATAATCATGTTTTAAACAACTGGATCCTGGTTATTTATGCAGTGAGCCAATCGTGTGGCAGCTGGACAAAGCATAGACACAGGTCAAGAGCGTCATCAAACATCAGAATGAAGAAAAGATATGATCTTTGTGAGTTTGGGATTTTCACACACGGCAGTCTCAAGAGTTTCCCCAGGATCAGGATGGTGCGAAAAACAAAAAACACTGAATGAGCGATTCTTGCTGATAAGACAGAGGTCTGAGGAAAACAGTTTGCCAAGCAGGATTCAGCAACTTGAAAATAATCACTCTTTACAACCGTGGTGAGCAGAAAAGCATCTCAGGATGAGTTCAACAAGAATCTGACGCTATTGTGAGCGTGGAAACGGGATGGGTGAAGATTAGGGATGTATGGTTTGACATACCGTGCATTCTGAGACGCTCTACAGTTGGAAAGAGTGCTTGTTTGTTTATTTGTTTGGCCGGCCGGCCATTGTCCTCTGACGGCTCTCATCACCTCCTGCAGAATTGTTCCTCGCTGGATGGAGATGTGGATCTGGAGGTTATCATGGAAACTCTGAAGCTCCTGACTTGTATCTGTAAGACTTTGTTCATTGAGCTGATTGGATAAACTGTATGAATGTGTTTGTTAGCTTGCTAATGAGGAATTGCGCATCATTAGCACATTTTCTCAGAAGCTGAGTTTAATGGCAATGCTCTCTTTTGCCCCCTAGTGGAGAATTTATTCAAATCTATTACGAGACGATTTTGATTTAGTATCGGATTCGAAGGTTTATCGAGGACTCTGTCCTTGTAATCATTTACTACTACGACTATTCTCTCTCTGTCTGTTTTCATTCACAGACATGGTTTGCGTTTTGACTGTTACAATGCTGCGCTTCTCTCAGTGCCTGAGGGACAAATGGCCTCAAGGTGTACATAAGTATTCACCCCCCTTTCCAACACCAACCGATCTTAATATTTAAACACGTTTACACAGGCCGTGCTGTTAATTGGCCATTAGACGCTGACCCACGCCAAATCTGCTTCTCCTTATCCACTCGCATACGCAATGATGTAACACACCACTCCACAAACACTTCCTTAATTCGATTAGAAAATGTTTCAGCTTTAAAAGTCGACCATAAGACCTAGTTTTTGTGAAATGAAAATGTTCCTAGGTCTCGCTAATCTGATTAGCAGACTTTTTTGAAGATGCACAAAGGCATAGAATCTCAAATGAAATGTTTTTAGGGTGATTATTTTCAAGACTAGAGATTTAATGTAGTCTGTGTTATAAAAGAAAGCATTAATAATAAAAAAAGACTCTAGCGAGGTGTCTTGTGCAATTAGCATTGAATCAGTAAAAAAAGTGATGCTTTTAATCCAGACTGCTCTCCTAAACTCTGTGAAAAAGTGCATTTGAAAAGAAATATCTTGACGTTATTCGCAGTGGAATTGAAAATTTTCAGCAGTTTTAGCCGACAGTTTAGGAAATGCAGACTGTGTAATAACAGTGCCATTAATATTTAAATGTAGGAATTCAAATGGATGGATGGATGGATGAAAAGGTGAAAAGATGGGCAAAATAAATGGATCATTGGATGCAAAATATTTGAGAACAATGGAAAGTGCTGAAATGTACAGATAGATACAGCTTCATGGCTGGAAACATGGATGAAATGATGGGTGGACAAAATAAATAAACTGGCCAATGGATGGATAAATATATAGATGGATGGATGAAAAGATGGGGAGATGGACATATATGAGTGGATCAATCTATGGATGGATGGATGAATGAAAGAATAAATGGATGTATGGACAGGCAGACAGATGGATGGACTGATGGATGGATGAAAGAATGGAGAGATGGATATAGAATGGATAGACAGATGGATGGATGGATGGATGGATGGAGGGACAGATGGATAGAATGAAGGATGGATGGAAGAATGGATGGATGGATGGATGGACTGACAGATGAATGGAAGAATGAATGGATGTATGGACAGGTGGACAGATGGTTGGACAGATGGATGGACTGATTGATGGATGGAAGAATGGACAGATGAGTGGGTGGATGCATAGATGAATGGATAGACCAATGGAAGGATGGATGGATGGACCGATGGATGGATGGATACATGGAAGAATGGATGGATGGGCCAATGGATAGATGGAAGAATGGATGGATGGATGGATGGATGGGCCAATGGATGGATGGAAGAATTGACAGACAGATGGATGGATGGATCAAACAGATGGATGGAAGAATGGACAGATGGATGGATGGGTGTTTATATTTATGGGTTTATTTTTAATGAATCACATACTTTTTACATTCTTTTTATACTGTATTTATTCATGTATTTTAAATCCCCCCCCCAAAAAAAAAAAAAAATTAATTGGTGTCTTAAAACTTCTAGAAAAATCTCTTTTCACAGACGTTTATGGCCGCAGTCTCACACTTTCCAACATTCTCAATGGGATTCAGACCGGGGAAAAAACATTATCGTTCTGCTGACCAAGTGTTATCTTGCTAGTTTTAAGTATTTAACAGACTGCAATGTTTGCTGATGTTTTGCTCCATCCGTCTGTCCGTCCTTCGGTTTTAACAAGCTGCTCAGTCCGTGCTGAGGAGCGACCTCACGGCACCGTGACGCGTCACTTAAGGGACGATAAACTGTTAGACACCAAATATATCACTCATGATATTTACGGCAAAACGTTTTCCTGTTGTCTCGGCTGAGCACAGGGACGTTATCATTTTATTTTATTTTATTTATTAATCTTTTTGGCTGGAGCTTTCAGGTGATTCACTGTAGATTTGTTGAGCAGACAGATCTTTTTTCCAGGTCGTTTTGCTCTTGATGATTTAATCTGAACAAATTGAACGTGTGTTAAATAGCTCTTAGAATGATAAATACGATAAGATTGTTTCAAAAATATGAACGTTTATGTGACGCATTTTTGTTTAAATGATCTCAATTTAAATATTCAAACATGTCAGAAATTGACCCCAGCAGTATGGAGATGTAATGAGATGAGAATGAGATGTTTGTTATTAAATGTTAGAGCTACCTAATAAAAAGCTAATGTTAAATAATGATCTTTATCCCCTTAATAATTCATCACTTTGGGTGTTTTACAGCGAACACCAGTACAGTGTGAGTCTGAGTCTCGTATCCGTTCATCTCCAGGGTTAATGTTTTCACCCTCCTGCCCCCGAGAGCGAGCAGTGAACATGTTCCACCCCGATTCAGCGTTCCTTATTGAACTGATATTTCACACACTGTTACTAATCGCAAATAAACCCGAACCAAACAAAAAAAAAACTTTTATTAACAGGCAGTGTGTATGTGTCTCCAAATTAAAGAGCAAAATTTACATTTCTGAACTTTCATAGTTCATAAACAATGATTAACAGTTGAAGAGAAATGTGTGTAAATCTTTACATTAACTCACAGACTACACTTTAGATGAAAATGTGAAGGACGCTGTTCTGAGACGGACAAAACGTTCAGGCGATGAAAGAGTTAATAATTAACCACATACAACACGATAAAATAACCAAGGAGGCTCGATAGATACATAGATAGATAGATAGATAGATAGATAGATAGAATTAATAAACAAACCGATGGATAGATGAATTGATGAAAATGGAGAAATGGACATAATAAATAAATAAACCAATCCAAAAGTGGATGGATGGATGGATTAAGAGATGAAGAAATGTACATAAAAATAGTGAGATTGTTGGATGGATGCATGAAAAGATAAAAAGATGTACATAAAAATAGAGTGATGGATGGATGGATAGATGGGTGGATGGATGAAAAGATGAAGAGATGTACCAAAAACTGGAGTGATGGATGGATTAAAAGATGTACCTAAAAATGGAGTGCTGGTTGCATGCATGGCTGGATGGATGAAAAGATGAAGAGATGTACATAAAAATGGAGTGACTGATGGATGGAAAGATGAAAAGCTGAAGATATGTACATAAAAATGAGTGATGGATGCATGCATGTATGGATGGAAGAAAAAATGAAGCGATGTACCTAAAACTGGAGTGATGGATGGATGGATGGATGAAAAAATGAAGAGATGTACCTAAAACTGGATGGATGGATGGATGGATGGATGGATGGATGGATGGATGGGCAGATGGATGAAAAGATGACGAGATGTACATAAAAATGAAGGGATGAATGGATGGAAGGATGAAAAGCTGAAGATATGGACATAAAAATGGAGTGATGGATGGATGGATGGATGGATGGAAGAAAAAATGAAGCAATGTACCTAAAACTGGGGTGATAGATAGATGGACGGATGGATGGATGGATGGATGAAGAGATGTACCTAAAACTGAAGTGAAAGATGGATGGATGGATGAAAAAATGAAGTGATGTACCTAAAATTGGAGTGATGGATAGATGGGCATATGGATGGATGAAGAGATGTACTTAAAACTGGATGGATGGATGGATGGATGGATGGATGGAGAAATGAAAAGATGTGCATAAAAATGGAGTGATGGATGGATGGACAGATGGATGAAAAGATGACGAGATGCACATAAGAATGAAGGGATGAATGGATGGAAGGATGAAAAGCTGAAGATATGTAAATAAAAATGGAGTGATGGATGGATGAAAAGATGATGAGATGTACTGTACATAAAAATGGATGGATGGATGGATGGACTATTGAAATGGACTATGATGGATGGATGGAATAGTGAAAATGACAGACAGGATGGATGGATATTGGAATAATACTCATTATAGATGACAAAATGGTGTGGGGTAGAGGAGAAGAAAAGAAAATAGTTTAATTCAATTAACAGATGGATGGATGGGTGGATGGACAATATCCCAAAGATGGTGGCGGGATATGGTAGAAAGTGATGGGAGAGAAATGTTACAGGAGAGCAAAAAAGTAGAAAGAAGAGATGCCACATGGGTTAAAAACTGTGAAAAGCAAAAGACGAGAAGAAGTGAGTGGTGGAGGAAGGAGTGGAGAAGAAATGGAGAGAATAAGAGCATAGGGAAGGAGAGGGCAAAGAGAAGCCAGTGTAGAGTACAGAGAGAGAGAGAGAGAAAGAGAGAGAGAGAGTGCATTAATGTGTGAGAGCAACTCCAGCAGCCAGCTGTCAATCACTCATCCATCCACCTGACTAATTGGCTTCTTACCCTCTGTGCTCGCGGCTCGAGTGCTAACCGCTCGCCTCTGGCGAAAAATGCAGATGAGCGCGAGAGAAGCCGAGTGGCGGAGGGAGGGAGCGAGGGAGCGGGAGCACGGGAGAGGAGAGAAGGAAAACTGCAGCTTTAGTTAATTATCTGTCTGAGGCGGTGTGTCCGACAGCGGCCCACACAGCACACTTATGCTAAACAGCAAAGCATCCTGGGAATTGGAGTGACAGCTCATTTTCCTCCTGCAATTTTATATGAAAGGAGGAGCGCACACCTCTTCTCCTCCACACCTTCTCTGCTTTCTTTCTCTACCTGTCTTCCCCTAACCCGAATCTTCCCTCTTTCCATCTCTCTCTCTCTCTCTCTCTGCCCTCTCTCGTGGGATCTCGGTGTGTTAGCTGTCACCGACATGGTGCTCCCTCTCTCCCTCTCTCCCTCGTTCTCTCACTCCTCCACTGACAGCGGCTTGTTGACAAACGCCAGCAGTCATCTGGGCACCCTGGGAAATCTCTGCCACCATTTTGTCAGCAGAATGACAGAAGCTGTTAATGTCTCAAATTCTCGGCGTGACAGAGAGCCGTCTTGTTGACAGTGTTTGACACTCCGCTCTCAATTCATGTCCGCCATTTTAATTCATTATATTTTTTTCCCCTTTTGCACCACTGCTAACCCCCCTAATCACACACACACACACACACACCAGCTCTCTAACCCCTGTTTCTCTCTCTCAGTAAACACACACACATATACACACACACACACACCGCTCAATTTGTCTGCATGTATTACCGAGACTAATGATTTTTTTTCCCTTCCTGCTTTGGTTTAATGAGAATTGTCTCAGCGTCCTGTTAAGAGTGAAATAAGCCACCAGCTCCTGAGATCGATACGATTTACAATCGAAAACAAAGGACTGTCTTTTTAAAAAGGCGCTCTTCATTTATTCCCTCTTGAGTTTGTTTTTCCTGTCAACTATATGATGAAGGGAAAAGAAAAGAAAAGGATGAGAGACTCCCCATGTACAAGAACAGCAGCTACAGAGGAATGGTGTGATGATCCCTGGAATAGTATTGTTCTTTTCTGCATGTCCACCTGAGTTTATTTACCCAAAAGAGGACGGATGGATGGATGGATGGAATGCATTGGAATTAGAAGGGAGTGTTGGATGAGATAGGATGGATGGATTGATGGATAGGATTAATTGTAATGGTCTGGGCTACAATTGGATGAGATGGATGGATTGATGGATAGATCATGGAGATAGATGCTAGGAAATGTTGGAATGGAATGGATATGATGGAAGGAGGTGATGTGATGGTGGATGGATGGAATACGGGAATAGATAAATGGGAAGGGGGATGGATGGAAAGGATCGATGTATTGGTGATGGATCGATGGAAGGATAATAGCAATGAATGCTAGGAAATGTTGAAAGGATGGGATGGATGGAATAGGAGAATAGATAAATGGGAAGGGAGATGGATGGATGGAATCGATGTTTTGGGAATGGATTGATGGACAGATAATAGAGATGGATACTAGGAAATGTTGGAAGGATGTGATGGATGGAATGAGTGAATAGATAAATGGGATGGATGGATAGGAAGAAATGAATGTGATTGCATGGATGGATGGAAAGGATCAATGTTTTAGTGATGGATAGATAATAGCGATGAATGCTAGGAAATGTTGAAAGGATGTGATGGATGGAATAGGTGAATAGATAAATGGGAAAGGAGATGGATGGATGGATGGATGGACAGGATCAATGTTTTGGTGATGGATTGATGGACGGATAATAGAGATGGATACTAGGAAATGTTGGAAGGATGTGACGGATGGAATGAGTGAATAGATAAATGGGCTGGATGGATGGAAAGGATAGATGTTTTGGTGATGGATGGATAGGAAGAATTAATGTGATTGCATGGATGGATAGAAAGGATCAATGTTTTGGTGATGGACTGATGGATCGATAATAGTGATAAATGCTAGGAAATGTTGAAAGGATGTGGTGATGGAATAGGTGAATAGATAAATGGGAATGGATGGATGGATGGATAGATAATAGAGATGGAAGCTAGGAAATGTTGGAAGGATGTGACGGATGGAATGAGTGGACAGATAAATGGGATAGATGCATGGATGGATGAATGTTTTGGTGATGGACTGATGGATCAATAATAGTGATAAACGTGAGGAAATGTTGAAAGGATGTGATGGATGGAAGAGGTGAATAGATAAATGGGAAAGGAGATGGATGGATAGGAAGAAATGAATGTGATTGCATATATGGATCGATGTTTTGGTGATGGACGGGATGTGGCTGGGGTGAATTGGAAGCGAGATGAGAGGAGGAATCAGTATGGGATTCGCTCAGATAGGAGTGATGGATGGAGTAAATGTTTTGGTGATGGAAGAATGGAGAGTGGATGGAAGCCTCCAGATGATCATCATCTTCCTTTTAAACTCCTTCTGTGTTGTGTTTTGCTCGATGGTCAAGCCCTCCGTGCTCCGTGATGAGTTGGGCAGAAGATTCTCCAGGAGTCATGGAGACATCTTTAGTCTTCAGGAGAGAGGAAGTGACGTTGGTGTGGGCGTGACTCGGGCTTTAGAGCTGCTACAACCCAAGTGAGGACCAAGAAGGGGTGCACTAACTTTACTGTAGCTAGAAACGGATAAAAAGTACACCGCTCCATCACAGCACGGGAAAGCTGAGAGATTTGTAATTCCTGAGTGCAGGAGAGCGGGGTATAACCGGGGAAAGAAAAAGTGAGGAGGGAGGGAAAGAAAACACACACGCGCTTTAATGCGCGCGCTCGCAAGTTTCAGCAGGTGCAGAGAGGAGAGGAGAGGAGAGGAGGATGAAAGTGTGTGTGTGTGTAAGTGACGGGGTGAGAGCAGCGCGTCAGGAACAGATTTGTACCGACAGCACCGGGTGCATTCTCCCGTCAAACGCCATAAAAAGGGCGCGCGGGAAGTGATCAAAGCGGCGCGCGCTGCTGGTACTGCTGCGGAGGAAAAACGGGGCCTCGCGCTCAGCACCCCGCCGTCTCTCGCGCGCGGAGGCGGTTTTGAAGGTTGGTTAAAACAAAACAACACAACAACAACAACCCCCCTCCCCCCCCACCACCACAACAACATTTATTTACACCTCTTTACATTTTTATCCCGCAACACACGCACTTCAAAACGTCTCTCATTATTATTATTATTATTATTATTAATTAATGTATTTATTTTACTGTATGAAGCTAGTCAATTGAAAGGAGCTCCGTTGCTTAGCAACCCGTGAAACCCCGGAAGTGCGACAGTGGAAAAAAAACCTTTACAAAAACATTTCATTAATTAATTCAAACTGAAATAAACAAACTTTTGCCTGTATTAAAGCGGATATTTATATATTAAGCAAATTGATTGATTACTATATTGTGACTTGAAAAACCCAAACCACTGCTGTTAATTGGAGGCGTGGCCACATCGAAGCGCCTGCACAGGAACCCGGAAGTGATAGTAAAATCACTACTCAACTCTTACTTGTACATGTATTAAAAGTGATTTATTACTTGAGATGAACTTGTAAGAAATGAAATGGCTGTCAAAACAAACTAACACAAGAAGAAATAATCCGCGGTTGGTAATTAGGGGCGTGGCCACGTCTTCCCCACTGCAATAGGAAACCGGAAGTGAAAAATAAATTAACCTTTACTTGAAAAACGTATAAAATAATTCAAATTTAAAGACTAAAGTTTGTATATGTTCAATATGAAGTGAATAGATCAGTTTGTTACTTTAAAAAAATGACAATATATTATGGCTGCCAAAACAAAACATGGTTAATTATTGGTGTGGCGAACAAAAGCTTCTGAAAAACTGTTAAAGATGGTTGAATAGATAGTTTAATATTTAAGAACTATTAAAGATCAGCAAAAATGAAAGTATTTTGCTTTCATGTTTAATAATCAGGGGATATTTTTCACGTAAACATGTTCAAGAATGATCAGCGACAGCGCTTCGTTACCTTTCTGCCATTGTATGACTGACTAACTGGCAGAATCCGCTTCTCTAGATGTAGAAGAAGCAGCTTTTATTTGTCACATGTACACTCAAGAACAGTGAAATTCCTCCTCTGAAGCAGTGAACACGCACCCATACCCAGAGCAGTGGGCAGCTATGCTATGCTACAGCACCCAGGGAGCAGTTGCCATGATACAGAGCGAAGGGAAAAATGCTGTTCATTCACTCAACTCCCCTTACGTTTTTCTTGCCGGTCCTGGGAATCGAACCGGCAACCCTTTGGACCCAAGGCTGATTGTCTAACCTTCATGCCTGCTCCATGATTTTAAACTGTGTGGAGCGAAGCGGGAAGGAGAAGTACTTCCGATCCTAAATAATTTTTAAATTAAAAAATTGAATAACATGAAGGGCGGCACGGTGGTGTAGTAGTTAGCGCTGTCGCCTCACAGCAAGAAGGTCCAGGTTCGAGCCCCGTGGCCGGCGAGGGCCTTTCTGTGTGGAGTTT
>JAOBAM010000012.1:3315945-3326895 GCA_025212355.1 Notarius kessleri
CCTCAGCCTTATTAGGGTTTCTATAACCTTGTATGGACTTCCTGTGGTTTGGACGCGAAAACCCAGTTCTGCGTAAGTGCAACACGATTGCACTAGAAAGCGTGGTCAAGCTGCCAGTGTAGCTGCGGTCTTTTTAGTTGTGAAGTACGAGTATTTCCTCTTGTGTGAATAATTCGCCGTGTCAAAACATGCGAAACTTTCCTCCTTCTTTCAACGTAAGCAGTTTATTATATATATTTTTCCATCAAAGTTGCATTTTGTGGCTTCGAAGCTAAGTTCTAGTGCGCTGTTTCTAGAACGCAACATCAAGAAAATGTGGAAGAAACAGCAATAATGGAAAGCTACCTAAAACTAGCAATGCTAATTATTTTTTGTTACATGATGTACTCAGGCTGCCAGTCGGTGTGTGACCCCCGCTTTGAAAAATCCTGTCGAAGCTATATGTACGATGGATTATACATGTATAATATGTTGCATCGTGTACTGTTGCCCCTCAACACATGAAACACATGAAGGAATTCAAATTTATAATAAATATTATGCCAATGATTTGCAGGCTGTCTAGATAGTAGCACCTTCATAACATGTCTAATTAGGGTAATAATCCTGATCAACATTTACAAAAAATTAGTATGTAGATGATTATTTTATTCAACAAAATACTAATAATACGTTATGAATGTTGATCTAAACAGTTACCTTATGAAGTGTTTCTGGAACAGGTTATAAGATTGAGTTCCAATGGAAATGAAGCTTTATAACAGTGCTATAAACACCCATTCCTTTTGAATAGGTAACCATACAGGAGCAATAGATAGGTTTATGAATGTGGTGTAGAAATATATAATGAGTAAAACACTCAGGAGCGTGCTGTTGTAGTAAAACGAGACCGTCGATTACGGCGTAGCTCACTACGGACCCGTCCAATCCAGAAGGAACGATCTAAAGTGGGACACCTTGTGGAATAAATGTTGCAAGATATACCTAGAATTGGCAGAAAGAATCCAAAACGGCGAAGAATTGACAGAGAAGAAGCGTTTTTTTTTTTAACTGTTCATTAAAGGTCATAAAGGTTTTGAACTTGCGCTAACCAGTATATTTTAACTGTTTTATTCAATTTTAGGGTGCAAATTAGACACCAGGAAGATTGAATTCGCTTTTTGGGTCGTTCTTCCAGACAAAGTTGATATTCTACATTTCACCTCCAACCATTGCCCATGACCTTTAAGTTCTGGTATCAGGGATCACTTCAGCTTCTCAATAAAGCACGATGCCAATCAGCAGCAAATGGTGAACTGAAACGATACACTGAAGATCCCACCAAGTATCATCAGCCATTTTACAGACAAGCCCCCGACACCCTTTCACATCCTCAATCACTATGAGAATCGGAGTGTTTATCAAGTTGTAACCCGGCTTTTGGGCAGTTGGATGCCCCGAGTGCACGCTATAGGTTTGGAGGTAGAGCTTTGAGTACATGGGTGGACTCAAGGATTAAAAAAAAAAAAAAAAAAAAAACCCCAACCCCACCCATTAGAAACCTTTTGTCAAAGCTTCTCAAATGCACTTTTAAACCCATGAAAATGAAACCTAACACACATTCAGGCCATGCTGATACAATGCTGGCTCATATGGAAAAGGTCACACCATCTCATTGAAATCTGTGCATCATTACACCTGTACCAAACAGACAGGAAGATGGACAGACCGCCCAACCAAATTAAGTTTAAAAAAAAATAAATAAATAAATAAAAGGATATTCAGACAGACTGACAATGAACAAACAGACGAGCGGACATTGAAGACAAGAAAGAAAAACCAAATGGAAAGTGGAAAAAGAATGAGAAAAGCACGACTCAGTCTATGCATCGATCACTGCTTTACTTTGAGCTAAGCACATTAAAACAGCTAGTGTGCACACACGTGGTTAAACACACTCAACATCTGTCTCGCTTTGTCTCTCTCTGTCTCTCATTCGCACCCTCCCAGTCCTGCAGTCTCTCCCTCACCATCTCTCACCCTCTCCCCGTCCCCAAGTCATCTGATTTTCACACTGCACACACACCTGAACAGAATAGAAACGCGCACACACGTTGACATTTGTAACAGTCAATCTCAGTGTGGAGAGAGAGATCCAGAAAGGAAGAGCCCGAGTGTACAGGAGGAGTGTAGACTCTACATCAGTGAGGACATTCTCCTGCTCAGGAACAAAACATAGGAGGAAAGAGCCTGTCTTGCGGCCATGTGATCTTACTCCTAATCCAAACACGCACACAGCTGCAGGTTGGGTGGGACTGACTTTATTAAATGATACACATCACATTCAGCCAAAGAATGAGTCACTCTTACACAATACCACACACACGGGGATTAAGGCCAAGTTCCTGAGAGTGTGTGAGAAGACAGAAAGAGCTGTAAACTGACCAGTTCAATGACCATATGAAATCTGGAACCCATGGACATCAAATATTACAGGCATTTAGCAGATACACAGCATACCATTGCAGCCTGGGGAGCAGTTACTGGTTCAACGCCTCGCTCAAGGCACTTCAGCCGTTCCTGCTGGTCCAGGGAATCAAACCGGCAACCTTTTGGTCACAAAGCTGCTTCTCTAACCATTAGGCCATGGCTTCACCGAATGCAGAGTTCACACCCTTGAGATGCTTTGCCAGGCCCTTTACTGCAGCCACCTTCAGTTTCATCTTCAGCAAGTAAAAACCATGCTCAAGTCAACCAAAGGAAAAAAAATCCCACAAACAAATTGAGCTAGAAGTCTCTCTTTATGGCCGTCCTTTTAATATTTAAAAAAAGCTGCACATTGAATATGTTCTTAACGATATAATCACTAAAGTGATGAAAATAGACAAGTCAGGGAGGGCGCCACAACTCTATCGTACGTGATGTCATTTTCCACGAGCACAGCGGAGGTGTACAAGTGCATGCTATACTGGGGTCAGCAGGGCAAAGTATTCCGTCACGGCTGGTTGGAGACCGATGCAAGTGCAGAAAATCTTTATTCTAAAGAAAAGTGCAAACAGGAAAACGGTCCAAATCGGCAGGCAGAGACCGGGAACGGTAAAACAGGCAAAAAAGGTTAAGCGAAGCACAAACAGAATACCGTAGACAGGAATCAGAATGCAGTCAGGAAACAAGGCTCGGTAATGTGTCGACGCAATACTTCGCCTTTATTCCGAGTCCTTATATAGATGTCCTGATTGCGCAATAATCCCATGCAGGTGTCATTCACAGTGTGCGTGAGTCTGTCTGGAACGCGCCTGAGAGTCCTTCCTCAGTGTGACAACTCGACTATATAATATAATATAATGGTCTAGCATGACATCTCAGTCAATTCATTTGCATTTCACCACAAAAATTATGCCAAATGCAGCATTAGAAAAGGAAACAAAAAAAAAAAGTGGCAGCTAGTTTATATATTTAAAAAAATAAAATACATTTACCTGCTTATCTATCTTCCACCTGTTTGATGCGTTACATGGTGCGCTGTTGGTGTTTTGCAGTGAAACAAAGTCAGATGGCGTCTGGCTAGAGTTGTTTCTGCCTCATGGCTCGTTTTTTCCACCCAAGTCCTCCACAAATCCATACACTGCTGCAAAATGCTCACTGGACAACTTGCTGCTTTTTCCAGGAGTAAAGTTCTCGCTTTCCCTGATGAAGCCACTCGGCCTTCATGAACGTCTTCAATCCAGGACAGAATGAGAAAGAAGTGCGGAATCCTGCGTCACGCAGAGCCACCCTCGTTTTCATCTCCTAATACGTCAAATGTATCTGGCTAATCCAACATGGCCGCACCCGGAGAAATAGCCCAACGGACTGATGCTCCAACCTGAACATGTTTTTAAACTAAAATCCACTTAGTTTTTTTTCCCCCCATCTGGAACATCTTGTACTAATATCTCATAACCAATTTCAAAACTTCCTTGTTCATCACTTTAAGAACATTACATTTCTTTGCCTGAAGCTGCTCTTGGGTTGCTTCTGCAGGATGAAGCACCGTCCTATCAGCTTTGCAGCATTCGACTGAATCTGAGAAGAAAGTATATACACTTTAGAATTCATCCTGCTACTTCGATCAGCAGTTACAACAACCGGCTTGTTAAGTCAATCGCCATTCACGGGGGGATATTCAAGTTCCTTTTAGCAGCTTTAATTAAAAAAAATAAAAAAATTAAAAAAGCCCATTGACAAATCATGACTTTTTAGCACACATCTTGAACGTGATACAGCTCAAATCACAGCTGCTGTTAGACAAGTTTAGAAAGCAGGCTGCTCGTCCCACCCTCATTTTAAACTTGCTTTTTGGAGATCTTACATTTTATAAGCATTAAAAGCAAGTAAACGTTTTCCTTCAGGGCAAACGCATGCCGATTTATCAATCAAACAACCAGGGACACAGGAGCGCGGTGTGCTAAAGATGCTCAGCCCTGAAAAATAGAGTCATTACGTCGTGGCTGTATTTACATTCACGAGGCGTCTCTTGATTATAGACCCTGACAATGATACGCCTACCTCAGCATACCTCGACTTGGTTAGATGTTATATGAAGGGGTGTGTCTTCATCAAGGAAAGAATTCTACGATCCTCCACGTTAGTGGTTTTCTGCATACTAACGGAATAACCGATGTATACCCTACACCAGCGTTTCTCAACCTTTTTTCAGGTCACGGCACCCTTCAGAAGTATGTAAATTCTCAAGGCACCCTCATAAAATACACGCAGTGATGCTGCGATATGGGACAGGGGGCCACAAGACAAATTGAGATGATGCATGAGGCAGCGATGATCTGCATTAGTGTAACTAACGGATTTTTGGAATTTTAATTCATTTTATTTCAACGTTAGAATATATAATTTTTTGACGGCACCCCAGTTGAAAAAGGCTGCTCTGCACCCACTCGTAAATTTCATCAGTTATTGAGAGAGAGATCCTATGAACAGCTGCCAAATGCAAATTCAAAACATCTTGACCTTTTCTTTCCATAATCCGTCAAGAAACAACAAGGAGACGGACCACACTCGGCTATGAAACAGCATCTCGGTCAACTGTCCAATTACTTTGGGGTCTGTCAAAATAGAGGATAGGGATGTAATTCCTAAACACTGATTTTTTTTTTTTTGGTTGGTTGGTTGAACTCCTTGAACTGAAAGCAAACGTCAACACTTTACTTCGTAGCAGTGTACAGAGGAAACAGTCCAAAAATCACGGCACGTCCAAATGATTACGGCCCTGACTGGGCGTGCATTGTTTTCACTCGTCTCTCTCACCAAGTTTAACCTCGGTTAGCTGTCAAAGGACACCGCTTTCAGTGGGCTTCTCACATTCTCTCAACTTGTACAAAAGCTCTACAGATGCCTCACTTCCAGCACAGAGCTGTCATTCTGCTCGTTTCCTGTTACACAGCACCAGTGCACGCGCTCACATGCTGACACACACACACACACACACACACACACACACACACACACACACACCCCAAACTTGACGCCGAGAAAAGCAAGAACGCTACCCGTAAATCAGCAAATCCTTCTTAAAATAGAAGACATTAACCCTACTGCGCTGAAGTGAAACCACTGTTACCGCCCCGAAGTCGATTATTTCCCTGTTCTTACTTACATTATAGCAGCAATAAATGGACGTTCCGTCACTACCCTTGACATTCTCCTTAAAACTAAACAAAAACCCTCAGCTTCACCTCCGACGCTGGAGATTCCTTCAGCGACCAGCACATAAAGGTTGTCTTATTAAAAGGATCATGCACGTTTCGTAACCCATCTACAGGAGCTTACTCTGCAAAACCTTTAGTCATACGTGTCAAGATATGCTCAAAAAACAGGGAGAAAACAGATCAGCCCATGGTTGACGGGTAAAAGGGCACCACTGATCTGATCTTCAGTGTTGAAATCCCGGTCATGTACATGACGCATACTTATTCGCCCTATAACTGCAACCAGAGCAACAGAATGTGCTGAGGATGAAACCGGAGATGTTACGAAAAGGCCAGTAGAGCAGAGAGCAACACACACAATCACTAAAACATCTGCTCTCCAACTCTTATGTTTAAAAAAACAAATAAACATTTTTTAAAGGTTCTCGTACCACAGTGACCGAAATGAAAATGCTGAATATGAATGTACACCATGCTATAAATTGTGTTTGTGCCCGCGTTTGTGTGTGTGTTTATGCATGTGCAAGCTGATCCCAGGGATGGAGGGAGTTTCCGGTGGGTATTTTAGGATGCTGAGCCATTGCAGCTGCATCAGCCACTCCACCCGAGACAGAAAGAGCCAAGAGACAGGAAACAGAACTCCAAAAGAGAGGGGGAAAATAATAAATATTCTCAGTCGCACCAGATCTACTGCGATATAATACCATCATCCTCCTTACGTGATGCTACGCTGTCCGTATACCCACTTACATTGACTGTACCGCATTTTGCATCGGAGCTTTGCAAGTTAATATCAACCGCTGTTCCCTTAAAAAGCCCCACCCACTTCCTCTGATCTCAAGTGATCGGGACGTTAGAGATATTTTGACCAAAAGCAAAAGTAGAGCGAAAAAGGACGGAGATTTTTGACCCAGACCTACGGCTAAAGCCGTAACACTTTTCAAATAACATTCATAGCAATGATCGTTTATTCCAAATGGAAAGCAGGTGGGGAAGGAATTTTGCATACAATTATGTAAATCACTATAACTCCACCCACAAATCAGGTATAACCAACCTGCTCGACGACGAAGAGGATCAAGATCCTACAACACTGATGCATGCACAGCGACAAAGGGGCGGGGCTTCAATTTATGCACGTCTGCGATATAATCGCGTCACACAAATGTTACTTCGGAGGGTTTTTTTGGGCTTGAAAATGAACAAGTTCATAAACACAAATGAGAATTAGGACAAAAGTAATAGCGCCCTATACTAAGAAAGGGTTACGCCGACAAAGCAGCTTTCATGAGTTATTTACTGCACGTCACGTTTAGGAGGCACTCGTTTCAGCTTTTCCCATCTTGTGGGCGTGGCTGAATAGAAGCATTGCCGATTGGCGTTTTTCAGTCAGTCAGTCAGTACACGAGAGGGGGAATACGGTAGTGAGCGACAACAGCAGCACACAGAATTATGGGGCTGTTATGAGATTATGATTTTCAGGAAGCTCTATTTTATTAGGTCTCAGAGTCGGATCTTAACCCAGAAAAGATGGGAATGAGGCAGGAATACGTGTTGGATAAGACCAACACACATTCACACCTTGGGGCAATTTAGAACTCACCAAATTCACCTAATGGATTGTTTTGGGGATGTCAGAAACTGGAGAACCCAGAAGGAACCCATACAGACACAAAGGTGAATAAAAAAAAAAAATTTAATCCAAAATAAAAGTACCTGAGAAGGAATTCTTAGTAGAAGTGTCTGAAAATTTAACTAGAAATGGAATTGTGTCAAGTCCCAAGGTCTCTTTGAGGACAGCTGTCCAACCTTTATCTCAAAAGTGCAAGCTCTTCCCAAAAGACGCCATCCTTCCTGAACGGACCACAATTTTCCAAAGTGGCCATGATAACGGAGTACCATACTCTACGTTACAGAATTTATAATCCTTGAATGACAGTGTGGGATTGTTTTTTTTCCCCCCCTCTAACTTTTAATTGTATGGTGCATAGAAAGCAGAGATGTTTCCAAAACAAACACCGCTGTGTGCGTGTGGGGGGGGAATGCCACCATGTCCTCATTCTTGGTCACGATGGTGCTCGTGTAATCACACGCCAACGTAGGATCCTGATGTTCTCAGGAGAACCGGACATTAAAATCAGCTGGGCACTGAAACAATAGTGTTCCCTCACTCTCACATGCACCAAATTTGGCAAAATCATGAGTGTTCCATGCTTGCTGATCAGGAACCAAGAGTTACAGATTTACTGTCCACTTCAGGAAAATATTTCACAGAACGCCATAACCCAGTCACATCTGGCAACCCAGAAACATTACTTCCACAGGAAATCTGTCGGAAAGTTCCCCCCCAAAAGAAAAAAACCACGTGTTTGTGGACAACACAAAGTATGAAAAAAGTTTTGGCACCTGAAAAACAAGAGGAAATGTTTTCATACACTTGTGAAAGATCAAACTCGTCAACGTGACTCAGTTTAGCATGCAGTTCACTTCATTTCATGCACATTTTACAAATGTTAACACCAGCAGTCGACAATTTGCCATGATTTTCAAAAGCAACACTAAGAAAACCGCTGAAGAGTTAAAGAGCGGTGTAATAATTACTTAATTAGAACCTCAGATTAACTGACGGCCTCGCCCACTTGCTTTCTATCAGCTCACAAGATGGAGGCTTATGAATGAATGAATAGTTGATAAAGTGAATCACTACCAGCAGCAAACCTGCGTCCTTGGCATCTGAGGTCTTTTGGCAGTGTGGTTCACTTATGGGAAGTCAACAAGGGAGGGATTGGGGAACGTTAGACTAGCTCTCTCATTACTTCTAATAAATATGGAAAAAAAAAAAAAAAAGCGTGTTCCTTACATGACACGAGTTCACTACCTTAAGCAGTTATGTTTAAAAAAAAAAATAAAATTCTTGATCGCAATTCAGCAGTGCTTTAGTCCTTCAGCTCCATCACTTCCTCACGTGTAAACTCCAAAAACAGCCACATACACGATCGCCATCGCACATCAATGACAGAAAAACTTTAAAATGTTGCGCTACCAATAACAAGGTCGCATTAAGGGCACTACATCTTGCAGGAATCTTACGATAACACGGTAAGACACAAAGTAATAACCAAATGCAATGGGGGAAAAAAACGACCAGTATTAACAACTATTTCAGGCTGGAGAGTTCCTTTAAAAACTGAAACACCAATTCAAATAAAGGAGTTGGGATTTCTCTGTTGTTTTTGGCTCGTGTCATTGGAACAAGTTAATAACGAAAGACACAGTAAACTTACCTTGAACCCTTGGACAAGTCAGAACACTCAATATTCAGTGTGTGGAGTGTTCAGAAGGTTTAACCAATGACGACACCAATTAAACCTTTTCATTAGAGAGGGCACGCGAGCTACTACAGGAAATTAAAAATACAGTTTCCGTGTCTTGAGTCCATCATACACGCCTAACAAAATCTGTCTTCTCAAAAAAAAAAAACTAGAAAAGCACTCGGAGAGCGCAGACCTTCACCAAGAATCCTTTAAAAAAAAAAAAATCCGGGATCCAGAAGGTGATCCGTATCACCACCAAAATTTAATGGATTGTTACTTGTGCCCAGTCACACCTCTGGGAAAAATTTCAGAGCAATCCATTCATAACTTTTTCCGTAATGTTGCTAACAAACAAACTAACGCTTCCGAAAACATAACCTTGTGCCCAGTCACACACCTGGAAAAAATTTCACAGCAACCCGTTGATTACTTTTTCCGTAATATTGCTAACAGACAAACCAACGCTTCCGAAA
Organism: Notarius kessleri; assembly: GCA_025212355.1. Classification (NCBI taxonomy): domain Eukaryota; kingdom Metazoa; phylum Chordata; class Actinopteri; order Siluriformes; family Ariidae; genus Notarius; species Notarius kessleri. The sequence goes on from JAOBAM010000012.1 coordinate 3,325,417, forward strand.
ACATAACCTTCTTGGTGTAGGTAATTAACGATGGCAATCAAAGCAAAGCAGACTGCAGCTCGTGCTCTGTGAAAATATCGAGCGTTGGGCTACAGTACACGCCTATAGACAGCGCCCTATCGACAGCACAAGGTGAGGCGAAAATAACAGCACTGAGCCAGAATGTTGTTTTTGACAACAACTCTTCTATTCAGCTCCTACTCGTCCTTGACAGTGAGGGATTCTGACTTGAGCGCAGCCAGTTTTTGCTTTCTTGGACCACGGATGGCTGGAGCACTGTCAGGATTCAAACTCTCAAGACAAACCACAAACAAGGCCAACTCAGGAGCCTTAACCGTAAGCTCGAAGAGAAGAAGAATAATTTAAAGGAGAACTGAAGTCTGAAGAAACTTGCCTTTATTTCTTAATTAACGTGTTATTCAATTACGTGTTCGGTTTTAGTAACCTTATATCGTGACTCGTACTGGCAACTAATTGCCTATTCGGTTTGTAGCCATGTTGAATTCAGTTCGTTTGGTCCACGCAGGCGGAGCTTATCCGCGCGATCTTCACGAGACTTGTGCGAGACTTGGAAACGTGAAGAGGTGTCAGCCAGGTGTCAGTGCCGCCATTTTGGAAACTGTTTTCCAAACGAAGTATTGCACAGAAACGAGTTTAAATGACGATTACTGCCTACTTTTTTCAAACTTTCCTGATTGCTATCAAAACACAACTTGCTGCTTGATTACGTCAGCGTTCAAAAGAGGGCGCGCACGTCTTTTGACAACGTTGGCGGATGTCGGTGACTTTTATTTCCGCTGTACGTTTTACTTCCGTCCTCCGACATCTCGCACAGGTCTCAACGAATCTCGTTTACGCCCATCGCTTTGATACACGGGCTGATATATTACAGAGCATATTTCACACACTCATAACTTGCTATAGCAACGACAAAACAGCGATCAAAAATGCATTGCTATATTTAATAAAATGAGAGAGAATGTTGATGATGATAAATTTGCCTTCAGTTCTCCTTTAAAAGTGGTGTATTATACCCCTTTTCCACAAGTTGAGACGGTTCTCTGAGGTCTGAATGAAATGTTAGTGATGCGCTTGGATCGAAACAGCTGATTTGAGGAACGGCCTGTTCCTTTAAATGATAACGAGCCACTGCTGACCCCGACCCCTTTCTGCTGGCCAATCAGGTAGCACTTTGCTCATGAATATTCATTCACAGAGGAAGTTCTTACGCCATGATTGGAGATACTCTGATCACGATCAGGGTGGGGCAGCTGATAATGAGCACCCCTTGTGACCCAGAAAGAGGAACGGGACAAGGTTTCTGAAATCGGCCGCTCAAAAGAAACCAACTGGGTGTCGACTTTCAGGGTTTATGGACTGGTCGGCTTCAGATACCCAAATGTACAACCCCGATTCCAAAAAAGTTGGGACAAAGTACAAATTGTAAATAAAAACGGAATGCAATAATTTACAAATCTC
>JAOBAM010000012.1:3672831-3685631 GCA_025212355.1 Notarius kessleri
TGATGATGATAATGATGACAATGGTGGTGGTCATGATGATGATGATGATGGTGGTAGTGATGATGATGATGATGATGGTGATGATGGTGGTGATGATGATGGTGGTGGTGATGATGGTGATGATGATGGTGATGATGGTGGGGGTGATGATGGTGATGATGATGGTGGTGATGATGATGGTGGTGATGATGGTGATGATGGTGGTGGTGATGATGGTGATGATGGTGGTGGTGATGATGATGATGATGATGGTGGTGGTGATGATGGTGATGATGATGGTGATGATGATGGTGGTGATGATGGTGATGATGATGATGATGATGGTGGTGGTGGTGATGATGATGATGATGATTCTACAATTTATTGAGCAATGATAATTCTAGAAATTTGATAAACCCATGATGGTAATTCCAAAGTGTTATCAGCAGCCACTGAGCCTGTGTCGAACAGGAATAGCTAACAGCAATGGGCAGTGATTAAAGCTTTATCCTGCTCAGGGTTCTATTTGATCTCGGGAACGTTCAGGGTAAGGCAGGAAAACACCTGTGAGGGAACGCTAGGCTATTTCAGGGCATCACACATGCTTATTTACAGCTAGTGGCAATTTAGAGTTCACCTGATCTCTTCGGATTGAACCTCATCATGACGTAAATGTAACTCCACCAAAGGGTCAGTGTGTAATCATGTGTCAGAGTTTCTTCCCACTTCAGTTTACAAGGACATGACGATGACGCCTCTGTCCGTCTCACTGCACTTAAACCGGAGATAAGCAGCATAACGTTACACATGTGATGAATGAGTAATAGGGTTGAGGTTTCATCGCTGTCACTTCATGTTCTGCTTACAAATTTGATTCTGACACATCGGGTGTTCTGTGTTTTAAAAAATTGCATAAGGGTTAAGGATGAAAAATAATATTAAATACCAGAATATGTCGATATCAGGTGCCAGAACTGACTGGAAATAAGAACACAGTTCCTGGTGTGTCTTTGGTCTTTCGTGTATTCAAAGCTGCATCTCAAAAGTTTTTGGATGGAATGATCAAGAAATGATGACTAGAAAGCATTCCTGTGTTGTAAAGATCTATTAGCGTTTTATTTGAACGTTTCTCCGTGCTTTATACAGTGCCAGGTGAAACCAGACAACCACTGATCACCTTCAGCACTTGTGTTTCACTGCTAACACATTTCATTACTCCGACTCTTTGCTATCAAGACCTTCGCATCCTCAGGCGACTATATACTATAGTGAGAATAAATAAGTCTTCAGACTCCTTTGCTTTATTTTTTTAATGTCTTCTGACTTTATACTTCAAAAAGTCTGTATTCCTAAGCATAAACAGAGATGTGTGTTGTTGTTTGTTTAACTGATAGGGGAAATTGCTAAATATACTGTAAATGCTGCAAAGAAAACCTTCTTGTGCAAATTGCACCTTGTGTCATTATAAACGACGTTGTAATTGGTTGGAAAGATTTCACACAACACGTAGCAATCATGGTGAAGATTCCCAGCACGAATGGAAAAGCTACAGAGCCATAACAAAGACCTTAAACATTCCTGTCAGGACAATTAGTTTGATAACATGGAGGTGGAAAGTTCACAGAGCCTCAACTAATTGTCCCCGGACATGGCCACCATACAAATTTTCACAACATGCTCTCAGACTAATGATAAGGAAAGTAACAGAGAAGGCAATCATCACTTGAAAAGAGTTGCAGGACGACCTGAAAGCAGCAGGAACAGCAGGTACACAGAGAACAATCAGCAGTAAACACGAAACTCCTCTGCTGAAAAACAAAGCTCAAAGATGCACACTGAAAACCATTTAGACAAATTAGAAGTATTTTGTAACATCATACTCTGATCAGATGAAACAAAAAGAACTCATTCAGCTCAATATGTTTGGAGAAAAAAGAGCTCTATGTGTGTATGATCTGAAGAACACCAAGCACAGAGTGAAGCACGGTGGTGGGAGCATCATGATATATGGCTGCTTCTCTGCAAACTTTACACATCATCAAAGGAAACATGAATAGAGTGATGTACCAGGGATGCATTCGAGGAGAATTTAATCTCATCAGCCAGGAAAGTGAATCTGGAGAGAAGATAGAAATATTAATAAGACCATGACTGCAAACATGTAGCAGCAACAACAACAACACAAGAGGCCCTTGCATGGCTGAGTCGACCTCCTGAATTGAATCCCAGGGAAAATTTATGGAGGATTTTGAAATTCTTCCGATGGAGCCTTGTAACCTCGGGGAATTGAATAGTTTGCTGAGTGGAGTGAGTCACGACTGAAACACAAAACATTTACTGCAAAAAGTTCATTCATTCCAACAGCTTAACAACAAGGTACTAATGTTGGTCATTTGTGCTTTTCTTCCTCATCCTAGCAAATTTGGGAAATGTGTCTGTTATTTAACAAAAACAACATTCACAATACGTATTTTAGTTTATTGTACACTAATTTGCAGATGAATAATTACTGATTGTTGAACAGCATACAAACTGAATGGAGAAGATGTTCTCCCCTGGGAATTACACATGCTTCTCCTTTGGCCTTATTTTCCAAAATAAAATCTGCCTTTTTGAGATTTGGAGGAAAAAACTCAAATCTTTGTGTTTAAAGGAAAATGTTAGCTGTAGAAAATTCAAAACAGAGAAAAAACTTCTGGCAAAAAATGCAAATATATTAAATACACCACAAAAAAATTATTTAATGTGACGTGTTTATAAGTCAAATACACAAAATGTCCGTTTCCAAGCTCAGTATTAATGTAGGCAAGCAGTCCGTGCTTCATTACTTAAGAATTGTCCTGAACAAGACTCCAAACCACATGGATTATTCATCAAGTGTCAGAGAGAGAGAGAGAGAGAGAGAGAGAGAGAGAGAAAGATTAGAATCTCCAGGTCAGCTACTGAATATTTCAGTGACTTGTTGGAATCCTGTTTTTGGATTGAAACTTATCTCAGACGATGATCTCAGTGATGGACGGATGACGGTTTTCCTGTGAAAGAGAAAATAAAAATTTAATTGAAATTCAATGAATCATTAAAATGCATTACTGTTTCTTATTTATAGATTTTCAATCCAAAACATTAACACTAAAGGAAGAGGAATAATGACTTGCAAGGAAAAACACGTGTAATTCAGATGCCTAGCACAGCGCCACCATCTGGCCAGGCAGGAAATGGGGAAAAATTTTTCAATTCATTGATGGATTCATCTGAAACTTTACAAAATATTGGATATCGTGATTCTGATAATATTGACATGTCTAAATCACATGCCTAGCACAGTATCACCATCTGGCCAAGCAGGAAATGTGCCAAAAATTTTCAATGCTTTGACGGATTGATCTATGACATGCCTGACATAGCGCCACCAACACACTCATGTACATGTGGCACACACACAGTTTCAATCATATATACACACATGTATACTCACGAGAATGGGTGACATATACAATTCTGTGCACACACATACACACACTCAGTCATGTGCTTATTTATGCATACACACATACACTCAAATATGCACTCACATGCACACGCAACATCTATGAGCACACTCTCTCTCTTTCTCACACACACACTTTCTCTCTCTCTTTGACAGACACACACACACTAATAGTGACCTGCCATCATTGTGCATTTTGTTGCAGACATATGAAAACTCTGCATGTGTATACACACACACACGCTGCAGACACAGGAAGGCTAAGATGACTTAAGATTACAGTGTGAGATCGAGATAAGGAGGAGACACATGTATAGTTTTGTACATATATAAATGTACATTTTCACACCACACACACACACTTTTTGTCTGTCTATCTCTCATCCGTCAAGCAGTCATGGCATTTGCAACATGCGTGTAATGGAGTGATGCGTGTAGTGTAATGTAATGGAGTGATGCGTGTAGTGTAATGGAGTGATGCGTGTAATGTAATGGAGTGATGCATGTAGTGTAATGGAGTGATGCGTGTAGTGTAATGGAGTGATGCGTGTAGTGTAATGTAATGGAGTGATGCGTGTAGTGTAATGGAGTGATGCGTGTAGTGTAATGGAGTGATGCGTGTAATGTAATGGAGTGATGCGTGTAGTGTAATGGAGTGATGCATGTAGTGTAGTGTAATGCGTGTAATGGAGTGATGCGTGCAGTGTAGTGTAAAGGAGTGATGCATGTAGTGTAAAGGAGTGATGCATGTAGTGTAGTGTAAAGGAGTGATGCATGTAGTGTAGTGTAAAGGAGTGATGCGTGTAGTGTAGTGTAATGGAGTGATGCGTGTAGTGTAATGGAGTGATGAATATAATGGAGTGATGCATGTAGTGTAATGGAATATAATGTAGTGATGAGTGTAATGGAGTGATGCGTGTAGTGATGCGTGTAAAGGAGTGATGCATGTAGTGATGCGTGTAGTGTAATGGAGTGATGTGTGTAGTGTAATGGAGTGATGCATGTAGTGTAATGGAATATAATGGAGTGATGAGTGTAATTGAGTGATGTGTGTAGTGTAATGGAGTGATGCATGTAGTGTAGTGTAATGGAGTGATGTGTGTAGTGTAGTGTAATGGAGTGATGCGTGTAGTGTAATGGAGTGATGCGTGTAGTGCAGTGTAATGGAGTGATGCGTGTAGTGTAGTGTAATGGAGTGATGCGTGTAGTGTAATGAGGAGTGTAGTGTAATGGAGTGATGAGTGTAGTGGAATATAATGGAGTGATGCATGTAGTGTAATGGAATATAATGTAGTGATGAGTGTAATGGAGAAGTGATGCATGCAGTGTAATGGAGTGATGCGTGTAGTGTACTGGAGTGATGCGTGTAGTGTAATGGAATATAATGGAGTGATGAGTGTAATGGAGTGATGTGTGTAGTGTAATGGAGTGATGAGTGTAATGGGGTGATGCGTGTAGTGTAATGTGATGAGTGTAATGGAGTGATGCATGTAGTGTAGTGTAATGGAGTGATGCGTGTAGTGCAGTGTAATGGAGTGATGAGTGTAGTGGAATATAATGGAGTGATGAGTGTATTGGGGTGATGCGTGTAGTGTAATGTGATGAGTGTAATGGAGTGATGCGTGTAGTGCAGTGTAATGGAGTGATGAGTGTAATGGAATATAATGTCATGATGAGTAGTGTAATGGAGTTGTGTGTGTAGTGTAATGCAGTGACGTGTGTAGTGTAATGAGGAGTGTAGTGTAATGGAGTGATGAGTGGAGTGTAATGGAATATAATGTAGTGATGAGTGGAGTGTAATGGAGTGATGCGTGTAGTGTAATGATGAGTGTAGTGTAATGGAATATAATGTATTGATGAGTGTAATGGAGTGGTTCATGTAGTGTAATGATGAGTTTAGTGTAATGGAGTGATGCATGTAGTGTAGTGTAATGATGAATGTAGTGTAATGGAGTGATGCGTGTAGTGTAATGGAGTGATGAGTGTAATTGAATGATGGTGTAATGGAGTGATGCGTGTAATGGAATGTAGTGGAGTGTAATGTAGTATATACAATAAATAATTGTAAATAAAAAATACCTATTTATTTGCTTTTTTTTAGCTTAATGTAAAGTCTTCCACAGTTTAAGTGTATTTACATGCTTTTCCTCTTGATTTATTGTACTTATTTGCCTCTATATTTATTAAGGTGTCTTGCTCAGGACCATTTTAAAAGTGTATTGTTTGTGTCCTTACCGTTCCATAATCACATCATTTATTCAAGACTTTTGTGGAAACGCTAAATATGTTTTTATAACACATGATGATGGTAATATTGTGGCCTGAGACGAGAGAACCTGAACCTGGGGTCACGGCTCAATCATTTTATTTTACACACGCCGTGACTGATACGCTGACGACAGCCCGGTGTGTGTATGTGCGTGTAATGTCGTCAATGTTGTGATGTGTGATGACAGCAGTGTTCTAGATCACTACAATAATAGTCACGTGGCTTCAGACACACACTGACGTGACGCGTGTTGATCCACAGTGTGTTTCCTCTCCCATAGACACTAATTCTTTATTGTTTAGTCTTTCATCTTTCTTTAATCCATTCAACTGTGTATTTATTTGTTTTTATTTTCCCCTTCCTCTATCGCTTTAATTCATTTGTTTTTCTTCCTTCCTTCCTTCCACTGTTTTCAGTTCTGTTCATGCTTTGTGGTTCCTTCAGGAAATGAAAATCAAGTTATTATTATTGTAGCCACATTGGTGTGTGTGTGTGTGTGTGTGTGAGGTACTACTCACTCTGTTCTGTTAAAGACCGCATTTCCCAGGGTGCACTGGGCAGCATGCCAGAGACTTTTGGGTAATTCCAGTAGAACCACTCTGTCGTCATGGAGACACCATTGGAGACAAGCTGAAGGGGTGTGTGTGATGTGTGTGTGTGTATATATATATATATATGTGTGTGTGTGTGTGCGCGCGCACATCTGCCTGTCCATGTAAGTGAGTAAAAGCAGATGTGTGGTTGGGCATGTTTGTGTGTGAGAGAGAGAGAGAGAGTGAGTGTGTGTGTGTTATGTTTACATGGGAATGTGAGTGATTAATGGAGGGAAAGCAGAGAGAGGAAGGGAACTATGACTGATTACAAAGGGTGTGTGTGTGTGAGAGAGAGAGAGAGAGATCGACACACACGGAGTCCACATGTGTGAAAGTATAATCATGGTTAATATATAAATTCAGATTGATGTCCACGTGAACACAGTATATCATTCTGGTTCAGTTAATGTGTGTGTGTGTCTTGTCGCTGCTGACCCGTGTAACAGGGCGATGCTTCCGGCTGATTAGGCGCTCTGGGGTCGGTCATGTAGAGAGGTCCATGATCAAACAGGAACACCTGATGACCTTCCAGCCAGAGTTCATGCTCTGAGCTTCTCCACCAATCAGATCAAGGCACTCGCACTCTCAGCCAGTCAGACGCGAGAAACTAAAATGTTCCCTGAGGGAGTCGTCTAGCGTCTCTACTGTCTTACCGTATCACACTCATCTGGAGGATAAAACATTCATCCACTAAGGGGCGCATCAAAGCTTAGAAAACTCTTCCAAAACTGGGAATATTTTCTGAAACTCCCTGTTAGAGGAACTCTGAAACCTTAGCCTTTAATGCCAGAGTACTCCTATAATACTAGACGATTGCTTTAAAGGGGCTTCCCAGAATCCAGTTTGTCGTTTTGTTTTGAAGTCACGTGACCGCTATGGCGCAAATTCACTGTGAACGATCCCTACAAGCGGAAGTTTTGAGCAGAACACGCCTGGTGATACTTTCCTTCAGCTGAGACGGCTAAGGCCGTATCAACAGAATAACCATACGGAAATGGAATGGATTGGACGAGCTAATTTAAACTGTAACTACTTTGACAAAATATCTTCACGTTCACATTACAATCGATGGTTTAAGGATGTTGCCAGATTGTTTGTTTGTCAAACAGTGGAATATCTACGGATGAAAAAATGGCGACTCGCTACTTAGCGCTGAGGCTTCTGGGAAGGATGAGCCGGCCCCTTTAATGCTGGAGTACTCTTGTAATACTTGCATGTTCCTTTAATACTCGACTATTGTTTTAATTCCTAAAATTTTGGAGTCCTTCAGTGCCATCGTATTATTTTCAATAGAGCATCAAGTCACCGTCACACTCCCATCTTCTCACACACAAAACCCAAGACCAGAAGTCACACTTTTGCCCTTTACATTTGCACTGGAACCTTTTCGTACACACGCGCACGCACCCCTTTGTCCCCAGATGACAGTAAACACTTGTACACGCAACATATGTTTCCACTGAAGCTGAAAAATCAATATTTACCCTGCTGAGGCTTTGCAAGAAATTTAAGATTCCTCTTCTCATGCACACACACATATAGTATGTTTGTAAGTCCTTATTGGCGACCAAGCAGAAAAACTTGCCCCAATTTCTGACCTTTTCTCTTCTTATTACCTCGCCCGGGACGGAGTCCACCAGGGGGCGAGGTATTGTTTTCGGTCAGGTTTCTTTGTTTTTTTTTTTTTGTAAACCATATTACGGGAAAACGGCTGGATCGGTCTTCATGAACCTTTCAGGATAGATGGGCGTTGGTCTCAAATAGAACCTCCAACATTTTGAGGGTCATCTGGTCAAGATCACCAAAAAGGTCAAAATCATTTTTGTGTCGTCTACTGCCTCGTATAGAGGCGCTAGCCACTACGTCATCGTGCTGTAAGAATGGAAGTGTAATGATTGCGGACTGCGCGTACGTGTGTTCCGATTAAAATGGCCAGTGAGTGTATACAGTTCGGTTCACCATTCAAAATAAATGGACCAGACCAAAGAAATCGCTTTCAGATGTGTTTATGCTTATTACAGAGGGAAAACGCGTTCCACTGAGCTCTAGCGCCAGGCCATTTCCGGGAAATAAGCATTTCGGTCACGGCGACAGCATGTGTATGTCAGCCTCAGTTCAGAGGTTTCAGTTTCGAAAACTGTAAGAGGTTAGAGTAGAATAATATAAAGTACAGACACTTGGTATATTTTATTTTTGTGGCTACTGCTTCATAGAGTAAATATATATGCTATGTTTACTGTATGGACATGGTATCAGAAAACATTTGTATTTATAAGCAGTAGCCACATGTACCCAGAGGATACTTTTTTTTTTTTTTGCGATATCTTCCTTCATATTCATCATAAGTGCTACCGGGTGAGGTTTGTTTTGCCTGGCAACACTTGTTGTTCTTCTGGCTAGTTTGTCTATGGCAGCCCATAGAACCGTATAGTATAAAGTTTTGAAATTTGCCACGCTGATTGGGGACTGGCCCCTGATTCTTTTCACCAAGTTTCATGTTTGCACCTTGATTGCTCCGGCCAAAGAGAACCCGACCCAATGGGTCAAATTTGGATACGTTTACGTATCTATGCATGTAACTTTTGAACTGTATGTCAGATTTACAAAAGTGAGGTGCCATTTGGCTTCCTTGGCTCAAGTCAAGTTTAGCGCACTCTTGACACCAGTTTCCACTATATTGGATTTTCCAAAAAAAATATTTGTTGGCTTTTCGATTCGTCTGTCACAGCCAATCAAATTGAGAGGTGAAAGAAGTGAGATCATATCACAGTAACTTTTTGATGTGTCAAAACCAAACTTGGTAAATGGACTCGGAACTCCACTTGGAAAACTCCAAATGGGGTTTTTCCTCATTTTGTTTTATTTGACCACTAGGGGGCACTACAGTAAGCAAAAAAATTAGCATTATGGCTAATAATTGTTGAAGTGTTTGCTTTCTAAAATAATTGTGTTTGGTTATACCCTGGCAGGTCCCAAAGCCAATTCCTTGCAAGCTATTTTGTCAGCCTAATTGATGCGACCACCATATTGGATTTGATTAAAAACACATGTTTTCACAGATCACAAATTTTGTGCAATATTCAAGAAATTTGCAAGACACAATCTCCAGACGAAGCCTCACAAAAGTTGTCTTTTTGATTTGCCAAAGCATTCACCCAATCAAGCATTACAGCCAATCATATCGGTGGCGAAGCCACCAAACAGGATGTGAGGTCATGTCAAGGTAGCAGAGGTACATTTAAAAAAAAAAAAACCCTGATCACCTCACCCTTGACCAAGCGGTTCTTTTGAACACGATCTGTTATGAGTTATTTGATGCTTTCAGATCAGATCATGTTTGGGGTGCAGGGGTCAGCTGCTCTTGCATCATCCATCTTCTTACTGCTAGAAACAGACAAAACAAGGCTCGAACGGACGGAACTCAATGGAAACAACAAGAGCCTGCCCAATGACTTTCTGATAAGAATTTGCGAATACTAGAAGTAAACATCCGTGGCTTGAGATCTAACGTTGGAGAGCTTGCCAACCTTTGCAGTGAAAAAACCCACCATCATAATTGTTGTGGAAACTTTCCTTGACTCAACTGTTGAAGCTGGTGCCGGATGTATAGCAATACTAGGCTACCTCATGTGCTGCCAGAAAGACAGGACTCTGACATCTGGAGGCGGTATCGCTGTGTATTGCTTAGAAGGAGGTGCCATTCACCATGACCCTCTCAAGGATCCAGAAGATCTGGAACTTATGTGGCTCCCAGTAACCTTACAATCTCAGAAGCTACTGATAGAAGCCTTATATAGACCACCCAGTGCCAACAATGTCATCATTGACCATCTGGACTCCAACACACTGCAAAAGATGGGAAAGTTTAGAGCTTGCTCCGTCATGCTAGTTGGGGATTTCAACGTTCACCATAAGGACTGGTTAGGCAGTTGAACAACTGACACTGCTGGCCGCCAGATGCTACAACTTGCCAACTGCCTTGGTCTTGAGTAAACTCTGGATGAACCAACCAAAGAAGACCAAATCCTTGACCATTTTCTTGCAGATATACCTGCTTCATCTAGCACATTTGCAAATGTAGGTACATCTGATCATAATCCAGTTCTAATTCAACTACAATGGTCAATCATTCAGGGATAAGCCCTACCAGATAAAAGTTTGGCTCTACAACAAAGCAAACTACTGGGAAATGAGAGGATATATTTCATCTACAGACTGGTCCCAAGTATTCCTTGAAAAAGATCTAGAGAAGGTATGCAGGCAAATTACTAAAAATCATAAGCGATGCTATGGATCTGTACATTCCTAGTAAAACAATTACTAAGAAAACAGGAGACAAAGCATGGTTCAATGACAAATACAGGAGAGCCTCTAGAAAGAAACCCAGGATCTTCCGCAAGCTGAAGAAGGAACAGAACGACTCCAATAAGAAGAAATTCAAAAAAGCAAGACAAGACTACAACAAAGCTGAGAAAGAGGCAAAAAGGAAGTATGATGCCAAACTTAAAGAGGACCTAACTGACAACAACCTCAGCAGCAAGAAATGGTGGAGAGTCATTCATTATCTTTCCGGCAGAGCTGCTCAGTCTGACATACCAGTTATTGTCCAAGATGATGTTGCCCACATCACTGCCAAGGAAAAGGCTGAAGTATTTTGCAAGACATTTGCAGAGAAGGGTCACTTTTCCAATGGGGATGCTCCCTCGCCACAGGTGGACGAACCCAATGTTGCATCAATCAGCAACATCATCTTCAAGCCTAAGGTCATCAAACGCTTGTTGAAACAACTTGTTCTATACAAAGCAACTGGTCCTGACCATATACCAGCTAGAGTTCTCAAAGAGTCCAGTGCGGAACTTGCTAGTCCCCTGTTTCTCATCTCTGCTTCGCACTCTGAGTATTCCCAAGTTGTTGGAAAACTGCCACAATTATTCCCGTGCACAAGAGGGACTCCAAATCTGATCTATCCAAATATCAGCCTATTTCACTACTTGGCATTATCAGCAAAGTCATGGAATTAGTTGTGAACGATCAACTACAAAACCACATGCTAACCTGATCTCTAGCAGCCAGTTTGGCTTCAAACTAGGCCACAGCACAACTGATCTCACCATTCTTTCACAGAAATGGAACACCTCCTTGGACGAGAGAGAGGAAATATGTGCGATAGCTATGGACATAAAAGGAGCTTTTGACAAGGTGTGGCATAATGGGCTTCTAACCAAACTAAAGTCAAAAGGAGTATCATGAATGCTGCTGACGTGGCTGCAGAGCTATCTGACTGAAAGGTCAATGACAGTTGTGTTATCAGGCCAGAGATCTGAAGCGTCTCCCATCAATGCTTCTGTGCCCTCGGGGTCCATTCTTGGGCCACTTCTGTTCTGTCTTGTCTTCACTGATGACCTTGGAGATGTTTGTGAGAACAATCTCTTCTTGTATGCTGATAACTCAACTTTGTATGCTCCAATACCTTAACCTGAAGACCGCAACTATGTAGCAGCCAACCTCAACAGAGACCTTGAAAGGATGAAGGCCTGGGCTGACAAGTGGAAGGTCACATTTGAGCCAGAAAACTGTAAGTCAATAATCGTGTCAGGAAGGAGAACTCCATTTACTATAAAGCTGTATTTTGATGCCTGTCGGTTAGCAGTCCAAGAAGAATTTGAAATCCTTGGTGTTATTATTGACAGTAAACTTTAATGGTCGAAGCACATCATCCACTGCCACCAGAGCTGGACAGAAGTTTGGCGCCCTGAGAAAAGTTGCCAACAAGCTTGACACGAGGTAGAGCAACAGTATACAAAGCACAGGTCCGAAGCATAATGGAATACACGTTTGAGCTGGAGGAGTGCTTCTTCAACTACTCTCACCCAACTAGACAACACCCAGAGAAAGGTACTTGAGATAAGTATAGATGAAGCTACTGCCCGCACCCAATTTTTCATTCCTAGCCTGTCCCACAGACGCCAAGTTGCTGCATTATCAGCATTCTACAAAATGCATACCAGGCACTGTCCAACAGACCTTCACATGCTACTCCCTCCTCCACTGAAGAGAAGACGTGTGACAGGGTCTAGTACCTCAATGCCAGACCATGCACTCACCATCCCGGATGCTAGAACCAAACCACTGGATAGAAGCTTCATCCACTCAACTGTGCGTGTCTGGAACAATCTTCCTGATCACATTGTTGGCAACCTATCTATATCTGGCCTTGATGTCTTCAAAGGACGTGCACATGGATTTCTCCTAAATCGACCATGAGTCATTGTTTACTTTAGCATATCGATTCCTTATTTTCTTTTCTTATGTTTCTTGAGCTGCAGTGAACCATTTGATTGGCCCAGTGGGGAACCTCCTTGTTGCTCTGCTGGGCTGTTGTTCACATGTGCAAATTCTCTCATCTCATTATCTCTAGCCGCTTTATCCTGTTCTACAGGGTCGCAGGCAAGCTGGAGCCTATCCCAGCTGA
>JAOBAM010000012.1:4206954-4219982 GCA_025212355.1 Notarius kessleri
CTGTCTCTCTCTCCTATCTGTCTCTCACAGTCTCTCTCTCTCTCTCTCTCTCTCCCTCCCTCCGTCCTGTCTCTGTCTGTCTCTCTCTCTCCTATCTGTCTCTCACAGTCTCTCTCTCTCTCTCTCTCTCTCCCTCCCTCCTTCCTGTCTCTGTCTGTCTCTCTCTCTCCTATCTGTCTCTCACAGTCTCTCTCTCTCCCTCTCTCCTTCCTGTCTGTCTCTGTCTGTCTCTCCTCTTCCTGTCTGTCTGTCTCTAGCAGTCTCTCTCCTTCCTGTCTGTCTGTCTCTCCCTCCTAACGGTCTCTTAGTGCATCTCCCTCCCTACTTCCTGTCTGTCTCTGTGTGTCTGTCTGTGTGTCTGTCTGTGTCTCTCACTCCCTCCTTCCTATCTGTCTGTCTGTCTCTCTCCTATCTGTCTCTAGCAGTCTCTCCCTCCCTCCTTCCTGTCTGTCTGTCTGTCTCTCTCTCTCTCTCTCTCCTATCTGTCTCTAGCAGTCTCTCTCCCTCCCTCCTTCCTGTCTGTCTCTCTCTGTCTGTCTCTCTCCTCTTCCTGTCTCTCTCCCTCTCTCTCCTATCTGTCTCTAGCAGTCTCTCTCTCCCTCCCTCCCTCCTTCCTGTCTGTCTCTGTGTGTGTGTGTATGTGTGGTGGACTGTGCTGAGATGTGCGTTTTGAACACTGCCTCCCGAGCCTCAGGCTAGAAAACAAGCCATATTTTCCCATCCAACGGGGGACGGGCCGACTCGACACACCAACTTCTCCCTTGTCTTTTATCCCCCCCCCTTTTTCCAAAACACGTTGCACAACAGCGCTGCAAACGTACACAATGGCTAAGCCATCGGAAAGCTCCTCCAGCGTTTCCAGCTTAACAACTGAAATCAGATCAGCCTTTAGCAATGTTTAGGAGTTTCTCCTTAATCTGGGTCGTTGTAGCTGAGGAGCGAGCGGAGCAGGAGTCTGGCAGCGCTGCCGCGCGTCTCCGCGAGAGATCGTGGGTTTGCTTACGCCGTCAGTTTCAGTGCAGGGTCCACTGGGCGAGGCTTTAGAGGTTACACTCTGATCTTCTCCCATTCAGCATGTGTGTTGTTCCTCTGTGGGAATGTGCTGGCTTAATCTCACACACACACACACACACACACACACACAGCCTCTGTAAAAATGCAGACAATGTTAGTGATGAACCTGTGAGCCCTTATACGGGATCTTTACCAAGTCATGAGAGAGAGAGACCGGAAGGGGGGAGAGAGGGACAGACAGAGAGAGACTGTTAAAGACAGGAGAGAGAGACTGCTAGAGACGGACAGGAGAGAGAGAGAGAGAGAGGGACAGACAGGAAGGGAGGAGAGAGAGACTGCTAGAGACAGACAGGAGAGAGAGAGAGGGACTGACAGGAAGGGAGGAGAGAGAGAGACTGTTCAAGACTGACGGGAATGAGTGAGAGATGCAGAGAGAGGGGGACACTGTTGGAGATGGAGAGAGAGACTGCTGGAGACAGACACTGAGAGGGCGAGAGAGAGAGAGACTGCTGGAGACAGACACTGAGAGGGCGAGAGAGAGAGAGACTGCTGGAGACAGACAGATACCGAGAAAGAGAGAGACTGCTGGAGACAGACAGATGGTGAGAGAGAGACTGCTAGAGACAGACAAGATACCGAGAGGGCGAGAGAGAGACTGCTGGAGACAGACAGATACCGAGAGAGAGAGAGAGAGAGAGAGAGAGAGAGAGAGACCGACACCGAGAGGATGAGAGAGAGAGAGACTGCTAGAGATGGGCAGAGAGAGACTGTTCAAGACTGACAGGAATGAGTGAGAGATACAGAGAGAGGGGGACACTGTTGGAGATGGAGAGAGAGACTGCTGGAGACAGACACCGAGAGGGCCAGAGAGAGAGAGAGAGAGACTGCTGGAGACAGACAGATACTGAGAGAGAGAGCGACGACGAGAGAGAGAGACTGCTAGAGACAGACACCAAGAGAGACTGTTGGAGACAGACAGACACCGAGAGGGCGAGAGAGAGAGACTGCTGGAGACAGACAGATACCGAGAGGGCGAGAGAGAGAGACTGCTGGAGACAGACAGATACCGAGAGGGCGAGAGAGAGACTGCTAGAGACAGACACTGAGAGAGACTGTTGGAGACAGACACTGAGAGGGTGAGAGAGAGAGAGAGAGAGAGAGAGAGACTGCTAGAGACAGACAGATACAGAGAGGGAGAGAGAGGGAGACAGACAGACAGACACCAAGAGGACAAAAGAGAGAGAGAGACTGCTAGAGACAGACACAAGGGGGGGACGCACTGTTAGAGACGGAGAGAGAGAGACTGACACCAAGAGGACGAGAGAGAGAGACTGCTAGAGACAGACACCGGGAGAGACTGTTGGAGACAGACACAGAGAGAGAGACTGCTAGAGGCAGACAGGGACTGAGAGGACGAGAGAGAGAGAGAGAGAGAGAGAGAGAGAGAGACTACCTGAAACACAGAGAGAGATGGGGGGGGATTGTTCTCAGTGTTAAATATAGAACTCAAACTTTTCAAAATTTTTCCAGCAGCCTCTAAAATATCATTGTGAATCTTTTAAAGCTGTTTTCTGTTTGAATGCTCACGTCCGAATGTCTGCTTCTGTTACTGTGGTGATACTGGAGACTCGTGTGTTTGAAAGGAATTATTATTAATTAATTAATTAATTAATTAATTAATTAATTAATTAATGCAAAGCTCAAGGTTTTTGGCTTGACACGATGCAGAATGAAGGAATGTAGCGAATAATAAAGCGAGCAGTAATCGGCTTGGCTGTCTGCCCTCTTCCGCATATGTGAGCTCGCAGGTGTTTGTGGCTGATTGGCTAGTGTACGTGCGAGTGTGTAAGAGGATGTGTTTTTCATGGCGTGGGCTCTGTGGTTGATCTGTTAAGCTTCTCGTCCCTCCAGTTTGTTTTGCAATCGTGCTCCTCTGTTCTGATACGCCCAGGTTGTGTGCGCGTCAGCTACGCCGCGCACTCTGTGTTGTAAACTTGGAAATTCAGTTTTCTCCCAGACGTCTAAGAAAACCATGCTGGTAGATTTCTCCATCTCGCTGCTCCTCCCTTTACCTCTGAAATGCTTGCGGGGTGTGTGTGTGTGTGTGTGTGTGTGTGTGTGTGTGTGTGTGTGTGTGATCTCTGCTCTCTGACAGGTCTGGAGCTTGTTTTTGTTCTGAAATTAAAAAAACATGTATTTAGGGTGTAAGACAGTTACGGCAGAGAAGGTTTGCAGCGATGCTTCTAAAACGCGCGCACAAAATGGCTGGGGCGGGAAAGCACTGCGCGTTTACGAATGAC
The DNA here is from genome assembly GCA_025212355.1 of Notarius kessleri. NCBI lineage: Eukaryota > Metazoa > Chordata > Actinopteri > Siluriformes > Ariidae > Notarius > Notarius kessleri. Next base: position 4,210,269 of record JAOBAM010000012.1, read on the forward strand.
TCGATGTAAACTTCACAAAGGTCTGTCTTGCGTGTTTAATTTATTTATTTTTAAACGCAGGATTGATTGATTTGAGATGTGGATAACGACGACAGTCGACGACGGCGCACGAAATTGCGCAACCTTTTCCAGTTCAGCTTGACAAACCAGGGAAATTTTGGCTTGGAGTTTTGAGTCAAGGCCGCAGGGCAGCACGCAGGAATGCGTCTGTGTGGTTTGGCATGTGGCTGGCCAGAGGACGAGAACCGACCGGCCGCACCTGCCTGTGCCAGTCTCGCGGGCTCTTTTTGTTAATCCGTATCGTTGCCACAAAGGTTACAAACCGTGGTGATGGGCGTGGTTATTCAAACCAGACTTGCTGCTGCACCACGAAGCTCTGATTCTGAGGTCAGGTCCTGGAAGTCGTGTCGTGTTTGATCGTGTGCCTGCATGCCATGCCATGCCATACTATTCCATACCGAGTGCTATACTCGTTCCCTGTTGCTAAGAGACACGTGTTAAATGAACGTTTCACTCTGCCACAGCACGGCCTGCTTCTCCACCAATGCGCGGCGCCGTCACATGACTTGGCTGCCATTTGTCTTTTGCTTGGCCTCAAGGTGGGGAGTAATACTCCTAGCAGCTGCTGCAAGCATTTCCGCTACAGCTCGTGCTCGCTCGCTCGCTCAAACACACACACACACGTGTGCGTGCGCTCTTCTTCCATAACCCAAAGCCTTTGTGTGCTCTTTAATTCATGAATTGATTTTATTATCATTATAAAATCGACACGCGTAAGCAGATTAGTCGAGCTAGTTGAACTCCAGCTGTGTGAAGTTTTGGCATGGCTTTAGATTGTGTGTGTGTGTGTGTGTGTGTGTGTGTGTGTGTGTCCAGTCTTTTCAGCTTTCTTTAAGAAGCACAATATGTAGAAAACGTGTCGCTTGTTACGTCGTGTTCACAACCTTGAACGGTTTGTTTGTTTTCCGAGCCGCGATTTCAGCAACATTCACACCAAAGTTTCCTTAATTCCAATGAAATACGACGCAGAACGATTCCTCGGTGCAATGTTTTCTCAGTTTCGCACTCCCAGCCTGAGTTCCTTCCTACCTGCAGTTCAACTTTTTTTTTTTATCTTGTTGAGGAAGAATGAGTTTGGAGAAAGCGGTACCAGAGATTTCTGGTCAGACCAGAATATGGCATTTTAATGAGTATCGAGGAAATGGTTCCAGCTCCTCCTTTGTAGTTGTTGCTCGGACCTGGAAGCGCTTTGGCAGAGGTCGTATCCATGACTCTGCAGCCAACAAACACACTTCGCCGTGCCAGTCACACGGCGAAAGGAATCCGATCATGGGGCAGATGCAGCAGGAGCCTTGCAGGATCCCCGACTCGAGAGTCAAACTTTTTTTTTTTTTTTGGACGCCGCACTCGCTTGCTCACCTTCTTTCTCTCTCACTCGCTCTTTCCACATACTCCTGCTTCATTCCTCACTGGTTTCCAGTGCTCTAATTGGTCTTTACATGGTCGTCCAGCTTGTAACCACATCCAGCACCCTGCAGAACTGCTGTGGTTGGGTGTTGCACCGTTCTGCACCGCATTACACGTTTTCTCCGTTCTGTAAACCTGCCTGTGTGTGTGTGTGTGTGAGAGATAACGGAGCTGTTTGTTTTTATTCTTTCCAGCAAACAGCTGGAAATTTTCTAATTCTCGGTGTCGAAAGTGTAACGTGGATTTTTTAAAATCTTTTTCCCGAATAACAGGGGAGAAAAAAAAAAAAATCAGACGACTGGGGACACGGAGCGCGATCGTAAACCTGTGCGTGCGTTATACAGATTGAGGATAATAAGCAAGCACTTGAAACTTGGACGTTTTTTTTTTCTGCTGGTTTTCTTTATCGTTGTCTTCCGGGGGTGAAGCGTCATGTCTTACTGACACCGCGTTTTCCTTGTCGTGTTCCTCCAAACGTTTATCGTAAAATCCTTTCTACGTGCAGCTTTGTTTCGTCGGTGAAACACGCGCCGAGCCTTTTCTCCCAGTGACTCGAGAGATTTTTGATGATTCTCCAGGTCGTTTCAGTATAGCGGCGACTTCAGCGCTAACGTCCATCGGTTTCTCCGCCAAAACCTGTCATCGTTGTTTTGGTTCCGTCTCAGAAGGGCCTCGTGTGTAATTATGTTTAATTCGCTTTTGATTAAGACGTTTCCTATAACTCGATTTTCCTCTGCGCAAATCCACGTCATTTTTAATTCATATTTCTTGTTTTGATTTCGTGTCTCAAAGGGAACACCGAGCCGTTGTTTCGGCTTGTTGTCACGGTGACGTTCCAGCATGGGTAACGTTGTATCAAGAGGCCTGGAAGTGATGCGGCTGGTTGTCATGGAGATGTGGCCTTTTTTTTTTTTTTTCCTTTCTCCCTCCTCCTCCTTTTGGCACTCGTAGTTAAACCCCCGAGTGGGCGTGGCCTAAACCAGCCGCGCTCCTTGGATGTAGAAGTGGTGATCTCTGACGGTTCCTCAAACTCAGCTACATCACTCCAGTTCTCCAGAGCTCAACAAGAGATGTGTACAAAACCTTTTATTCTTTTCTTTTTTTAAATCCTACTTGCTCAATTATTATTGTTTCTATATGCCTGTGATATAAAGATTTTTACCGCAGTTCCGAGGAATGAATGAATGCTGTTACGACATCGCATAGCGCCCAAAGTTCAGATTAATAAACGCGGTCAGTCTTTGTCCCTCAAGCTTCGTATCCGACAGCATGAAAGATCGACAGGATCCCAGTCCTGATGCACATCTCTGCTCTCAGCCTCTTATTCGTATCGCTGTTTGTTTAGAACATGTTTTCTGTTCATTCTGAATAATGTAATTGTTTTCAGTTATGTAGTTTTATTGTACACTAGTGAAACTGGACCAACTCGCACTCTGCTGTTTACTCTTCCACTTAAGTCTCATGAAACTACAGCTAATGTAGAAGGGGGTGTGTGTGTGTGTGTGATGGAGCATTTCTGAAAATCTTGCTCAACCAAATGTGCATGGAATGCCAGAGAATCGTCCCACTTAAGCTCCACGATTGCTCCAGGCCCTTTTCCCTTCTTGGGTTTGCTTCTTTACATGTTTAGACTTGACGCAACTTAAGCAGAAAGTTTGTGAGAATCAGGAACCGCTCTCCGGGCGCCTTAGTCAGGGTACGAAACAACAAATCTCGCATGTTGGATTAATCGCCGCAGCAGTTTGAGTCGTAGCACACAGACGTTTTGAGATGGGTCAGTGCTGCTGGGTTACAGAGTTATCGCTTTCAGATGAAGTGCGTTCCTGACTCACGGCAGATCTGCACTCGCTCGCTGAACTCGGAGCCGGGGGTCGTATTTCAGCTCGCACCACATGAGCGGTATGTTGTGCGTTTAAAAATAAAAAAAAAATAGGGCGAGTTATGAACCGTGGCTCTTATCGATCTTGTATCACAGTGCTGTTGAGTTCTCAGTTCTGATTGGTTGAAAGGTGTTGATTCTGTTTTCTAGAGCAGCAGCTCCGGTAGTAGCCACGGGTGTGCATTCTAATACGCCATCGTTTCTATAGTAACGTCACTTATGAGCGACTGACTTGCGTGACGTTTTCTGTGTTAAGATGGTTGACGTTAGCCTCCAGTGTTGGTGCTTTGGAGCAGTCAGGGTAAAGCTGGAAGGTTAACGTGTCTTGTGACAACAACTGCTGTTTCTATAGTAACCACCGCAACTGTCATTTTTATAGTAACCACAACTGCTGTTTCTGTATTAACAACTGTCGTTTCTATAGTAACCACCACTGTCATTTCTAGATTAACAGCTGCTGTTCCTATAGCAACCACAGCTACTGTTTCTATATTGACAACTGCCGTTTCTATAGTAACCACACCAACTGCCGTTTCTATAGCAACCACCCCAACTGGCGTTTCTATATTAATAGCTGCTGTTTCTTTAGTAACCTTAACTACTGTTTCTGTATTAATTTCTGTTACTATAGTAACCACCACAGCTAACCCTAGTTTCTTTAGTAACCTTAGGTGCCGTTTCTATATTAATTTGTTTCTACAGTAACCACCACAGCTGCTATTTCTATAGTAACCACAACTACTGTCTCTCTATATTAACAGCTGCCGTTTCTATAGTAACCACTACAACTGTTGTCTCTGTATTAATAGCTGCCGTTTCTATAGTAACCACCACAGTTGCCATTTCTATAGTAACCACCACAGCTGTCGTTTCTATATCAATTGCTGTTTCTGTAGTAACCACAACTACTGTTTCTATATTAACAACTGCCGTTTCTATAGTAATCACCACAATTGTCATTTCTATAGTAACCACCATGGTCGTTTCTGTATTAATCGCTGCCGTTTCTATAGTAACCACCACATCTGCTGTTTCTAGAACAACCACAACTCTTTTCATAATAACCATTGCTGTTTCTATAGTAACCACCACATCTGCTGTTTCTATAGTAATACTGTCTTTTTAATTTTTTTAACTTTTTTTTTTTTAACAGTAAAAATATCCGTTGTTTGTTTCTATGACAGTAGTTTCTATCATAACATCATCGATGGCGATGAGCAGTACACATGAAACCATGAAGTGATGTTAATGATTGGGGGGGGGGGACCATGCATCGTTGATCTTTTCTGTGAGGACACTAAGTTTATTTAACGTTTCTAGACGGACTCCTCAGCGTCGGGAAGTCTTCAGGACGGTGGAGTTTGCGCTCCGCCGTTTCTCCGTCTGGAGCAGAAACGATAATCGCTGTCGGATTATCATCGTACAAGAGGAATAAAACCCTTTAGGGTGCGCAGTAATCGGATAATAATCATGCTCCAGGTGCTCAGTGTATCGTCGCTGATTATTTTCCCATAACGGCACAACCGCGAGTGTTTTTAATCCTCTTTTATTAACATCTGAGCAGCGTTTGGAGCGAACACTGACATACTTCTTGTGTGTACTGTATAGATAGTGCTGTTGAAACAGAGCAGAGTTTGAGGCTGTGTGTGTGTGTGTGTGTGTGTGTGTTCCTGCTTGTCTGTGTGCCAATGCGAGCTGGATCACAGCCCGTAATATCTTCTTTATGAGCGTTCTGGCAGATCGGTTGTGCGAGTGCCCTCATTCTGTTCAGCTTCTTTTTTTTTTTTTTTCCCCCCCTTCAGTTGGTAATTCAACTAACGTGGACCAGATGCATCCTGTTGACTGTGCACTTGGATTTATTTATTTAGCAGCGATGCTGCTGTTTGTAGGACTCCAGTTGTGTGTGTGTGTGTGTGTGTGTGTGTGTGTGTGTGTGTGTGTATAAGAGCAGCTCTGTACCGTTATTAATAGTTTCTGTGTAGTGCATTGTTGTGTGTTTATATTTTCATGACTCGTTCTGAGGGTTTGGGAGCCAGTCAGTGATCTACGCTCCTTTATCAGTGTGGTGATGATTTTCCGAGAGCGTGTCCATGATTATTATTTATTTTGTGTATGATAAATGGACTCTTGTAAGTTAGAGGGAATTGGCAGTGGCTGCCGCCGCCGCTGCTGCTGCTGCTATATGCTGAGCTCAGCAACACTGTCCACACACAGGGTCAGATAAAGTTCATGTTTTCCTCCACAGCCAAAAGGAGAGCAGGAGGTGTGTCTTATCGTTCCTTCAGTCATCTTTCGCAAAACTTCTGCACTTCTAAGGCCCAAGGAGGAAGCCTTTTTTTAGAAGTTGCAAGTTAACTGGTTGCACAATAATAAACAAACCAAAAAAAACCGTTTGTGCAACATTGCATAACCCGACTAACAATATTTTCTTGGTATGCCAAAAGCCACAAATATTCTGTTTGGAAATGAAGTAAACATGACTGACTGGCTTATTTTCTTACCAACAATTTTCATCTATTTACCGCTACGTGTAACAGGTTATAGCAGCTATAAATGGACTGTCCTGTACCAGCTTCCCTTGTTGTTGTGAGAAAATGCGTAGTTTGTCTACGTTATGAAGAAATTGCATAAATGTTAGAGATTTACCACCTGACTGTTACACTGGAGACTCCTCCTCCTTCACAGATCAAAAGTGACACGTCTGTTTCTGCTAAACGTCCGATGTACAAGTCAGTGTTGCTATAGCAACACTATCAGTGTTAATATAATATAAATGAAGCAAAACTATTTTTTTTTATTTTTATTTTTTTCCCCCCTCTCCGGCAGACTTTTATGCTGTTGCAAATTGTGTGTGTAGCCTCATAACTTTTCATATACACGCCCAAACACACCCTCAAACCATTTTCAGATAGAAATCCGACACCTTGTGCGCGCCCACAAGCAGCAAGCGGCTCGCAGGCGAGTAATTCCTGTGTGACTCGTGTTCCTGTGACAGAGCCGTCGCCGTAAAAGCGTTTACAGGCTGTAAGCGAAGCTGCACAGGACCTCGTTTCACGCCACTTCAGCAGACTCTCTGAAGTCCAGCCAGCCGTCTCCTCGACACACCACCGTGGCTTTATGTGCAGTCGGAGATGTTTTGGCAGCCTCGTCTCGCACGAAGTATTGTGCCTCAGGCGAGTCACCTCGCCTGGGTCAGCTTGACAGAGAGAGGGGGGTGGGGATGAGGGCGGCTTCACCCTGACACACTCGCGAGGTATGTCACTGTTAGCGTTAGACTAAACGGATGGGACTCGCTTCTATTTTCTGTGAACATTTTGGTTAAAACCTCAAATCCATTTGACGTGAAAGTCGACCTCCTTCGTATTTTTATTTATTTATTTATTTTTTGCCAAGATGTGACCTCACATAAATTTAGCTTTTTTTTCTTTTCTTCAAAAGCACAATGTATATGCCTCAAAGATGTACACGCTTCATTGCAGTTCATCCAGATGTTTATAGATCACGTCTGAAGTGCATAGTGGACTCGTGGTTTCTTCACACAAGCTCTATTTAAAGTACACATGTGTTTTTTCCTCTCCCTGTGTTATTTACATCGGTGTTTTCCCCATGAAAACACTCCTGTGGTGCCCCTGCCAGAAAATTCCAGCCTGTCAAGAACTCGATGAACAGGCTGTGTGGCGCACACTGTTTGTTTTGCCAAATAATTTTTCACTCAGTCAGCAGAGGGGCCGAGTCCTGCGCAGCTGCATGCGAGCCCTCGCTCTGTAGATCAGGCTTTTTAATAAGCAGATGGTAAACATGTTGCAGGGAAGACAATAAGCTGAGCAGGCATCAACGCGCCACCTAGATTTTCTGCAGAGTTCGCTGGATCTTACTGAATCACTTGCCTGGTTCTTAATGTGCGAGTGATTTGAATACACTGACTCGCTGACTTGCTAAATACACTGAATCGCTGGGCCTGGATCTGAATGAATGATTCCCTAAATACACTGACTCACTGAATCACTAGCCTGGTTCTTAATGAGTGATTCATTGAATACATCGACTCACTGCATCACCAAATACACTGAATTGTTAGTCACTGAGTGATTTCATAAACAGTGACTCCTTGATTCACTGAATATACTGAGTCACTTATTTACTGAATTCAGTAATCGCTGAATCATTGACTTCTGAATTATCGAGTACACTGAATATGCTGAATACACTGAATCAGTGACTCGCTGAATCCACGCACTGAATCAGTGACTCGCTGAATCCACGCCTCGCTGAATCCACGCCTCGCTGAATCAGTGACTCGCTGAATCCACGCCTCGCTGAATCAGTGACTCGCTGAATCCACGCCTCGTTGAATCAGTGACTCGCTGAATCTACGCCTCGCTGAATCTACGCCTCGCTGAATCAGTGACTCGCTGAATCCACGCCTCGCTGAATCAGTGACTCGCTGAATCCCTGAGTGCACTGAATCCACGCACTGAATCAGTGACTCGCTGAATCCACGCACTGAATCAGTGACTCGCTGAATGCACTGAACCCTTACAATAAACTTAAGCTGAGAATGAAAAGAACAACATTCCTGTCTTATGCTTGGATAAGAATCAGTCACTTACTGTTATTGCACTGCATGGGTTTAACACGCTCGCGCATGTATGCGCGCACACACAGGTAATTTATTTCCAGCTGATTGTTCTCTGGATATAAGGGAAGTGATTATGGGATAGAAATGTGTGGAGTTCTGAGACGAGCTCAAAGGCAGAAAACTTGGAGACAAAACCAGTGACTGTGGTTGGGATGAAGCTGTTTTCCTTGGTTGCCCACCCCTTAGCAGGGTTTTGTGTGTGTGTGTGTGTGTGTGTGTGAGACAGAAGGCAGGAAATCAAATTCTTGAGTGCCGCAGGCTGCAGCTGGCTGCTGATTGGAAGCAGGCAGAGGCCACAGGCTCTCCCATTGCATTCTGGGAGAGCAGGGTGGCCCCTCACTAAACACTCGGAGATGCAGGGCAGCCTTTCTCAGGGCATTCTAGGACAACACGGAGCCTCTCCCATGAAGAGATTGCAACACGCATAGCTAATTTTTGCAGTGCATATCCGGGACATGCTGTCCTGGCTTCTGCATTTTGAAGAACTTAATAAGGGAAGATGGTGATGCTTGTCTTTCTTTCTGCTCAAGCGGACTTTATCTTCCTTCTGCTCTCATTTCCCGTATGTCATCCTCATACACACCCTGTTCAAGCGGTCATTCTGCCAAAAATGTACAGTTTTGCACAGTTTGCATTAAACACACCCGAAGCCACCAAGTTTCCTCCGTCTCGTGATCTGAAACTTGTGTACGTGCTTCGTGACGGTTTCTCGTTGGTGTTTTGTGCCTGGTGTTCTCCATCACCTGGAGAACTCTCCAGACCTTTATGACTTATAAAAGTGCCTGGCCCTCTGAATCGCTACATTCGACCGGAGCAAAATGCAAACCTGGATAATTTCGTATGCCTGAAAATGATACCAATATTAAGCATAAATCGAATTCTGTCTATATTTCTCTGTTTGCTTGCGCAAATGAGTAATCATGATTGCGTAAGAAGGCTGTTAACTGCCGTACAGCAGACATGCTTGTCGTGCTAATCAGCTTGTCGCGCTCTACCTCAAATCGCTCTGCAAGAGGCTTATTTTTGGGTGTGTGTGTGTGTGTGTGTGTGTGTATGGGGGTTGGTAGGTGCTTGCTAAATGAGGCTCCAGGTCTCCATAAGTCTAAAGTAAATGTGCTGGCTGTGTCGAGACATCTGAGCCTGCAGATCCTGTTCTGCTTCCACATAAACCCTCTCTCTCTCTCTCTCTCTCTCTCTCTCCCTCTCTCCCATTAAACCGACAACGTATGATTGTCGTCTGTAGTCTTGGTTTTCACATTTCCTGCGAGGGTAGCTTGAGCTTTATGACCGTTTCCACGTGGTTCAGTATGTTCTGGAAGCTGTAGGTAGCTCCTTCAAGCGTAACACCACATTCGAAAGCTTGCAAGTCCAGATTTCCGACTTCCAACCAGGAAAAGTCCTCGGAAAGTCGTCTCGACCCTGGCGTCAAATCAAAATGGCCGTGGATTGGAATATTATGTAGCTGTTTCACAGAGGAAAATGTACACCGGTCAATTGTTGGTAACATGAGCCATCCATAGTTTTTTTTTTTTTCTTTTTTTCCTTTGAAAATGGTGTCGTTTCTGAATTCTCACTTCCCAGCATAAAATAAGGTACTCTAAGCTCCTCTTCTGCCAGTGTAACCAATAAAAAAAAAAAAAAAAAGGCCAAGGGTGAGAGAGAAAGTGTCCATCAGGTTGTTTTTAGAATTGGAGTGAATTCAGTCCTTTGGGTTAATGAAATAAAGATC
>JAOBAM010000012.1:4265497-4275691 GCA_025212355.1 Notarius kessleri
CGGAGCAGAACTTGAAAACTATGAGTGGTACGGTCTTGAAAGTTGGTATACAGTATGTGTTGGTTAAGTAATGTATATGTGCCTTTTGATACTGAGAAATTTAAATTTTTAGCTCAACTGGACCGGTCCGGTGGGTTTATGCGTTGGGTCACTGTTGAGGTCAGGGTAAATATGACGCATAATATCTTGAAACTTGGTATATAGGGCGGAGGATATATATGACCGGTCTTTTTTTAATACCCCCGCTCCAAAGGACGGAAGGTATACTGGTTTATCTCCGTCCATCTGAAACACCGTTTTTCTCAGCAACCACAAATCGTAGCCACTTGGTACCGAGCTTCAGCCTGGGGTTCTAGACCACGTGTACCGTTTTCAGGTCTGCCGCACATCGACTTCCTGTTTACCGACCGAACGTATTTACGAAACACACGGTGGATTTTGACGCTATTTCAGAATGACCGTTTACCAGGATGCTGTTTGAAATCCCTGGCGAGAGACTTACTGTTTCAGGGTTCATTATTTGTTGAAGTCAGCATTCATAATAAGCGTCGTATTCCTTCAAACGCTTGCATTCTGATGTAAGCGTGCAGGAGCGAGCGGTTGATTTTGTTTCCTTCCCAAATTATAGGTCATAATTTGTTTTCGCCGCATGACCTGGACTCGGGTCAAAATCAGAATATTCAGATCTTGGAGGAAATTGAGGAATTTATTTATGATTTTAATTTGTCAATTTATTATTTTTTTCTTCCCCCAGAAACAACATGAAGATTTTTGTTTGAGGTATAAACCTTTTTTTTTTTTTTTTTCTAAATCTGGGTTTAGACCTGCCGTTAAAGGTGCATTAAGGAAAATAGGCTCCTTGAAACTACCCTTCCGTTCAGAAATCTCCACCCTCAGGATCCACAGTGGCCGGTCGAGAGTCTAATAAAAGGCTGATCGATTTAAACCGGTTGTTCAAGTTGTTAAAATCATGATCACTGCAAAAAAAAGAATAAAACAAGTGTTGCCAGGCAAAACCAGCCTCGCCCGGCAGCACTTGTTTTATATCTATATGTTGCTAATGGTAATATTTCTCAAATCAGGTTATAGCCCAATGAAAATCCATGACCTTGAGTTTGACATTTCAGCAACTGAAAGCCCGTATAGGACTTCCTGCAAGTTGATAATGGTGAACATCTGGTTATCATGAACTGTTTTCAAGTTATGGCCTTTTGAAAACCCGTAACCTTCAGTACATGGTGCCAAATGAAAGGCCATGTGGGAGTTCCTATACACTCATAATAGTAAACCTCTGTCTATCGGCAACCGTTTTTGAGTTGTTATGGTGACCTTACTCCCAAAATTGAATCAGGTCATCTACGGACCGTTACCCACCTACCTTGAAAATTTGAAGTCAGTGCAACCGTCTAGACGCTAGATTGTTAAGACAGACAAACAAACCGCGCTAATTCCAATGCATCGCCCTGCTGACTCTGTCACGGGTGAGGTTAAAAAAAAAAACATTTAGGCAAGAGATTTGTTTAACTTATTTTAATTCACAAATTTAAAGCAGTACAAACAGGTTTCGCTAATCTTAGCTACGTCATATTTCAGCTAGTATCTAATATTTGCACCCGCCTCAATTTGAGGCTGCCATAAAAAAAAAAAAAAAGTCTCAGTCACTTTCAGCTTACTTACACGCGTCCTTCTATCCAAACCAAAGCTACGCTGGTTCTTCAGGTTAACGTTCTCATCGACTTGTCGTTTATTCTCAGAGAAGGTCAGCCTTCATGTTCACGTTCAACAAGCAACTTTTACGTTATAGTAATTACAGCAAGGCTTTAAAGAGGGAGCATCGTCCCGGCAAATACATTCATCTCGTCCTTTTACAGTATCAAGAAGTTCACACACAAACACAATACAGTGCTGTATTGATGTAACGATATACTTCTGTCTTTTACTATCAAGAGCAGCAGGTCCATTTACAAAGAACAAAGAGTTGACAGTTTTTTGTGCTGCGTTAATTCTGCACTATGCTACCGTATCGAACGCCGTAACACTGCCTCATCCAGGAAGCACCTACTTTCACAGAAAGGGGTAATTTACTGACATGGTACATGACAAACCACAGAGCCTTTCCCATCAGCCTTCAAGATTCTGAAGCTTGCAGCCAGAAAAGTGTACAACAGTTACAAAGCTACGTTTATTACTATTCAGATTCAACCTTGAAGTGCGATGAGGAGCACAGCTTTTCCAGTACGATGTTGCGTGTTTAAACTTGATGGGATGGAATGTACCAAACCACACCGAGAGTGGGGGAAGTGGTCCAAAATGGCCGCCTGGTTAACTTTCAGCCCCTTGATCGTATGTATAGATGATAGAAAGTCCCTCGGTGTCTTATCAGCAAGTCTGTGTGATAACACTGAAGGAGTGGGTGTAGTTTTGAAGTTGTGGGATGAAGAAGGTTGAATTATTTCTCAGCGCCAGCACAAAACAGGGTCGTGTCGCTTTTATAAGTTGCACAAAACCTTGTATTCAAGCAGCGGCTTTAGATTTTCATCTAATCAGGATGTGAGACTGTGTCCTTGCTTAGCTCTAAGACTTCATGTTTCAAGCTGAAATTTTAACACTTTTTAAAAATTTTTTATTTTTCTTTAACGTCGTGTTGTGATTTTCACTCAAACGTGCACTGCTTTCCCAGTACAGGAACCTTCTGGGTAAAAAAAATCTTACAAAACCAGTTCAATAGTTCATCGTTGATGGATGAGACAAGCCAGGATGAGATTGCCGTCGGATACGTTCGTCGCTCATCAGCGCATACTTTTTAAAGCAAAGCACTGTTCCTGTATTTCTGGATCAGCATGACTAGCTCTGTTGTATCCAGAGTGTGTGGGTACAAGCTCATAACCTGGTCCACGATGCTCTGAGGGAAAATCGTGCTGAGCTGAGACCTCACATCCCTCCTCCTGTCCATCAAGTGCTCCCCGTTCATGATCTCAGCTTGGCCTTGACCCCAGTTCACGTCTGGTACCCGGAGTTGATTAGGTGTGGACTGAGGATAAGGTAGAGGCTCGTTGCAAAAAGGCGCGTTACTGTTTTTATACGGGGTGCACTGTTGATATCCGTGATTCGGATAAAGCGCGGGAGTGTAGCCGAGGCTGATGTCGGAGTGTGTGTGTTGGCAGCCTGAGAGCGTGTGGTGGTCAGGACTGTAGCAGCGCGACGGCACGTCAGGACTGCGCGCCCGCCTCTGCTGCGTGTTCGACCCGCCAGACAGGAAGTAATCGCTGCTGCTGCCGGTCATGCACCCACTGCTGTAGGCGAGTGAGGTCTGAAGGGCGGAGTCACTGAGATAAAGGCGGGACATGGAGCCCTCGAGCGAACCGTAGGCCTGGTCACTTTTAATGCTCTTGCACATAGCAGGAAGGGATCTCTTCAGGCAGGCCCGAGTTTGCGTTTCGTGCGGGGAAGAGTAGAGATCGAGACCGGAGAGAGCCCGAGTCAGCTCGTGCGGGTGCAGCAAAGGCAGCATGGCCACTGTCTGATAATCTGCGGAGTGAGGAAGCTCCTCCTCGGTTATGCTGCATGGCTGACTTTTCGCCCTCAGTTCATCAGCAACAGAAAGCTGCGGTTGGTTGGAGCGTTCAGGATGATAGAATTTACATTTCACACCGTAGGTGCACTTCTTTCCTGCCAAACATGAAAAAGTCCAGTGTTGTTACTCGTGTGTGCCTTGAGAAAATGTACTCGAATGCTCTCAGGTCGAGACTTACCATAAGGACATTGTTGGAGCTTGGTCTCGGATATTAAAGGCTTCTTTCTCAGGAAGTTCTCAATCGTGGGTCCGTTTCTTCCAAGTGGATCATCAGGTGGCATGAATCTGAACCGAAAGGGAAAAAAAATGTTCATCAACTGAATCCATCAACATCCTGAGGGGATTAATGGTTAAAGACACAGCTTTGGGACCAAAAGGTCGCTGGTTCAATTCCCTGGACTGGCTGGAAGTGCCCTTGAGCAAGGCATCTAACCCCCAACTGCTGCGGAAAGAGTGGTGGCGTACCTTAGCTAAAGAAAAGCTGACGATGCGATCAGTTCAGGTGATGCCCGACTGAAAAACGACAAAAATCCTGACCCTTTGTCACATCTGAAATTTCTGATTTGCCGATGAAAACTATTCCATCTGAGATTTCGTCCACGCTATGTATCATTTGTACGCTTGGGAAGCTCAGGTGCTTATAGCTATACGAGTCCGAGATGGTGGATCTTGTGTATTGCAGTACGGTATTTTAAAGTAATTTTATTCGACAAAATATCATAACCGGACTCGTGTGTGGAGTCTAACTCGACTTGCCTGTGATCAGGTGGACTTGAATGTTTGGACTGCACAGACTGAAGTAACAGGAACAAGGAACGTGTGTGTATTTTTTTATTTTTTTCTCAGCAGTGTATTTCCTCATACAAGCATGAATAACATCATAAACCCTGTTCTCGTAATGACAGGGCGTTTGTGCCTTTTTTTTTTTTTTTTTTCCCCTTCCCTGTTGTATTTTCCTCAACACTTTGCATGCAACTTACATATCATTGGCGAACGTGTACATGAGCAGCCTCTCCTCGATGAACTTCTTCCACTTGGGATTCTCCAGCTGTAAGTCGCGGTAGTTATCGTTGGACACGATGATGCCGTCCGAGTTGTAGGCCAGCTTGACGATGTAGCGGTCATCGTAACACACCACGCGCTTGCCGTTGACGCATCGCGAGGGCGTGTACACCAGGATGTTCCTGCGCTCCAGCTCATCCAGTATGTACTGGTCTAAAGAGAACAGTGAAGGGGCGTTGATTGATATATTACAAACTCTTTCAAGTATCTGTGGCCGTTTCCTTTCTAAGGAAATGGAAAGGCTAAACCGATCTTCCTGGAGTCTTACCTGTGATGAGAGCCTCAGGTTTCGACTGTTCTTTCCTCCACAGAGGCACAAACACGGTGATGTCACGAATCCCCCTGTCCCAAAACCACTGCACGGCCAGCTGGATCCCCCGGCACGAAAACACCTTCTTGTTCCCGTGGCTGTGAAACAGAGAATACGTTAAATCCCAGTGATCTGATCTGATCTGATCTGAGCAGGGACCAGGGGTTATGGGGGTCGTTCTCAAACGGAACCGCCTCCTTCTTCTCCATCGTCCCTGCTGTTTCACCTGGAGCGGTTTAGCGTTTAAGAGCCGTCCAAATATTTTCGTTCTTTGACAAGGAGCTCTGATTCAGCGCTCGACTGGAAAATCTTCCCAGTGTCGTAAATCAGAATTCGGCTGTATTTTTGTGGGGTTTCCGGATGAGGATCTGACTTTAAAAGACGTTCAAGTGTTCCTTTGGTTTCCTGAGGTGTAGAAGATCCTGACGAGGATTATAAGACCGTCCTGTAATCTGTCTTTGTGTCCCTGATTATTGGGAGGACGCTTGAGTTATTTAACTACAACTGAACCTCCAGACTGCAGGCTTTTGGTTAGTTGGCGGTATCGGATCTGTGTGTAGAAGTAATTGTTGGTGGAAGTCCTCAGTAAGACCAGCAAGTGTGTGTATGGTGTTTATCCAAGAGATATGGAACTAGGGCATGACCTGCCTGTGGTTATTTAAAAAAAAATATCGATTAAACAGTCACCGTAGTACTTAGTGTACAGGTTGACGAAGAAACACACCTTTCATTCAGGTAACACTCTTGTATTACGTCCTGTGTTGTGTGGACCCACCGAAAAGCCCTGACTGGTGTAATGAAAGAGAGAAATGGTGCCCGAGTTTACAGCGTCGATGTAGGAGGCTAAGACACAGATGTCTGTGGTTTGCGAACCCGTGAGTCATTACGAGACTGTTTCGGCCCAGCACTCAGTCAGTCATGTGATTGTATCAGCGTGACCCAGACTGTTGCTCTGCTGTATGAGAAACTCGATGCACATCCTCATATGGCTCGGTATTCTATTCCATATAAATGTTCCAAAGTGCACGCCCTAAAACCTTTCTCAAATCGATTATTGATTTTAAAAACGCTACCATTTAAACCGAAATGCTCGATTTGTATGGTGTTCACTCGCCAGGCACTCATTTGTACGCATTCATCCGGTCAGCCAATCACGTTACAGCATGCAGGTACAAGCGAAAAGCTTCTGTGGTCGTATTTGACGACTTGAGGGCTGGCCCGGGCCACATCAAGCAGTGTCAGGAATCATGTGTGCACTTTGCATACAGTGTTTCAGCTGAAACTGATACGCTTAATAAGCATGCCCATTGTTAAGGAAGTCACATTGCAGAGCACTTCCTGGACAACAGCGTGCGCAAACAGCTCAAACCGCCACCACCACTTTCAGTCTTGGGGTCTAAGATGACCTAGTTGAAAAAAGAAAGACAAGGACTTTTTTTTTTCCTCCTTTTGTGTGCGTGTATACTTGTTCTTGCTACATATTGAGGACTGGAAAAGGGCTAATTAATTAATTATTTTTTAAAAGACCAAAAGAGTGAGGACGCTTTTTTTTTTTCTTTCTCGAAAAGGGCTGTTTAAGCGAGTGCATTGTGTCAATGAGAGTCCCCGCAATGCTACAAGAGTGTGTGTGTTTTGCACAAGTGCTAACGTGGGTGTAGGCGTGGGTGCACTTTGCCTCAGCTCGGCTTCCCCTCGCGATTTTTAGGTGTCGGCTAACTGACGCAATCTGTAATTTAGTCACTATAATAGCTCGTTGATGAAACGCGCCAAGTTTATTCACTTAATAATTTTGAAACTCGCTCGTCTGTGATGTGCGACTCCTACTTCTGCATCACACACTCGAAACGAGCAGGAGTTTAGGAGGAACCGAAAGCCAGACAGAAATGCATCAAATACCAGTCCTAACCCATTTATGCACTCGGCTGAAGAATTATTGACACCCTGACATCATGAACCGAAGCGGAACAGCCAGCGCCAGATGAATTTCAAAAGTTTGCTTGAATTTGGACAAGTGTTTCCGTGGGGTTTTTTTTTTTTTGGTTTCAAAGCGGTGAGAGGATACAAGCATCGAAGGAGCGGTGTGTAATCCACAAGCCCCCTTCTGCTTCAAAAACAAACTGCAGTTGCGAGGAATAAAACTAAGCCGTGCTTTATCTCTTCTCCTCACCTAACCTCACACCGTGTTTTGAAACTACGTGTGAATCATGAGGTGACTTTTGAGAGAAAAGAGAGAAGAATGCCAAGCAGTTCAGTTCCCGAACTGTTGGAAAGAAAAAAAAAAAAACAACAACAAAAAACATTTCTAAGGTGGGCGGATTTAAAGGTCACAGCTTCACCGCAGTCTCGAATGTCACTTCATGTTCATACTTGCACTAGAGCTCTGTAAAGAGTTTTCCCTTTACAGAGATGAAGAGCTTCATGCGTTTCTAGTATTTGTAAGGTATCTGAAATCGCTTAATGGATGGTGCCAATACTTTAAAAATTAAAAAAAAAATCACTGGTTTGGTTTTAAACAAGAAGTCATTAATGATCCTGAGCACGCAGGCCAGTTTTTCTCAATGGACAAATAGAATACATTAACAATTACCTTTTTTTTTTTAATCGTGTTGCTTATCAAAATAAATTAAGCTGAAAGTTCCATCGTTATTCTTTTTTGCCGTAGCGTGTAGAGACGGGTCACGAACACGCCAAGACGACATGGTGAATTATTATAGCTAATGAGTTGTAATCATTAAAGCAGCACAACAGGAGCACGAGTTATTTATTTGTTTATTCGTTTTGTTTGGCTGGATGGAAACGTGACCGTCTTCCTAAACGCTCCGGTATCCTCGTTTCCAGCTCAGCGAAAGGTCAATCGTTTTGCTTTCAGGTTTTGTAAGAACTCCTTTCTTTCGCATTGACTCACATCTCGACTGTTCATCGTGGCGTTCTTGCATGAAGTCATCCGATACTTCGAATGAGCATCATTCATAAAAAAAAAAAAAAAGAATTAAGCTCAAGACTCATATTTCGACTGCGTGTATTTAAAGACGAGCTCTCACCTTATAGCTACGTTGCTGCCGTCTATGACGACTGGCCTGAAGGGGTTGGAGCTGTGCGAGTCGGAGTGTGTGGTGTCAGGCTGTTTGTGCTGCAGCGAGGAGCCACATCCTCGCGGGATGAGCTGAGGGCTGCTCTCTGGCACTCCAGCGGCGTTAGTACGACACGTCTTGATGAGCTCCTGGAGGATGTCATTGGTCTGCGCGTCGTGCTCGAGCGTCTGCAGGACTCGCACGATGTCCGAGCGCGAGTAACCCAGCTTGAGGAAACGCTTCACGTTATTCTGCTCGCGCTCCATGTCTATCCGTGTCTGCATGTGTGCCCAGGTGTGTGCGAGTCTTCTGTGACTCCTCTTTTGGCTGCCCACGTGTTTTCTCTCTCTCTCTGTGTGTGGGGGGGTGTCCTCCTCTGTCGCCTCGATAGGGGAATCCGCCTTCAGACTGTCTTAGTTTCCACTGTTTGTGGAAGAAGTGTGTGTATGAGGAGGCGGGTTCTCTCTGGGTAAACACAGAAAGGTCAGACAATGTTAGGGGCTTTTACACTCCTCCCTTTCAGTTTCAGAGAATTTTTGCAAACATCCATCACTACTACACATCGTGCGCACACAGCTTCTATTTTTAACAAGCCTCAACAAGACGTCATGACGAGACCACAGAAGCAAGGAAGATGCTTTGCTCGAGTCAGTACGTTGCAGTCATCACCTTTAATGCGTGCTCTGCTTGCGTCAAACCTACCAAAATCTCAGTTTCTCAAGAACCCGTTTCTAAAATGGTGCATTAATAGTGTAGTGCATGTATGAGGGAGGCTGAGTGTCTGAGAGCGAGTGTGTGGGTGTACGTAATAGTGTATCGGAAAGCCCCTGCATTTCACCAAGTCTTATTTCTGAACCTAATATGAAAAGCAGAACTAACTCGTACACACGTCATGCCTCATGGATTAAAACGATCAAACTTTCAACCAAATGACATCCGGGTCCATCCATCATGTTTTGAAATCTTTCCATCAGGTTATCGCACATTGCTCATGGTGTGGTTATGTTAATGACTAATCATATAGTGGTAAACCATTTTCCAAACACACACTTTTTAAAAAAAAAAAAAACCATATAGATATAAAATTCTATGTGATAGTGATTTAGTAGGAAAAAGTGAATAAAATGTTTTTTAGAACCCACAATGGTGTGTTGGGGGGGTTAAATAATAACCCTACCTCATATTACATCACCATGAAAGTGAAGATCAAGTGAATGTGTTTGAGGAACATTGTTGATCTGGCACCAACTTTCCAAGCTGCTGTATTTCCTTGTCTTTCTCCCTCCCTTACTGTTGTCTCCTTTAAAAAAAAACAAAACACTCATGTAATGAATAGTTGCCTGCTTCCTATTATAACCGGTTGTTGAAGGTAAATTTGATCTGTTACTTTTCTTCACCTGGCCAAGATGCAATTTGCCCCATTATGCTCTTGGCACAGATGGGTACTGTTTGCCCAACCCTAACAAGTAGGGACAAGTTTCCTCTGCCTCTTTATTCACCATATTTGGTGAAATCACCAGTCAAGAATTTTACCTTTTGTCATTCTTCTGACCTGACACAGTTGACTAAGCCATCTGGCACACACAGTATCCCTTCCCTCACCCAGCACAGGTACAGACCATATACCTTTCTCCTTCCCCCTGCCTCACCTGGCACAGACCGTATACCTTTCCCCTTCCCCCTACCTCACCTGGCACAGGTACAGACCATGTATCCTTCCCCTTCCCTCACCTGACACGGTACAGACCATGTATCCTTCCCCCTACCTCACCTGGCACAGGTACAGACCATGTATCCTTCCCCTTCCCTCACCTGACATGGTACAGACCATGTATCCTTCCCCTTCCCTCACCTGACATGAGTACAGACCATTTATCCTTCCCTCTGCCTCACCTGACTTGAGTACAGACCGTGTATCCTTCCCCTTCCCTCACCTGACATGAGTACAGACCATGTATCCTTCCCCTTCCCTCACCTGACATGAGTACAGACCATGCATCCTTCCCCTTCCCTCACCTGACATGAGTACAGACCATGTATCCTTCCCTCACCTGACATGAGTACAGACCATGCATCCTTCCCCCTGCCTCACCTGACATGAGTACAGACCATGCATCCTTCCCCCTGCCTCACCTGACATGAGTACAGACCATGTATCCTTCCCCTTCCCTCACCTG
>JAOBAM010000012.1:4433344-4445122 GCA_025212355.1 Notarius kessleri
GCTGGAGCCTATCCCAGCTGACTACGGGTGAAAGGCGGGGTACACCCTGGACAAGTCACCAGGTCATCACAGGGCTACTCACACCATATCCTTTTTTTTTTTTTTTTGGACATCATGAGATACATTACTTAATCAATTGCAGAACTATTTTATGTCACATGAGCCATCATTGGCCAATCCCTGCACAGGAATTTTTTGATGAGGGATATAATATGGTATAGTGCAGTGTTGTGCAAGTTCATACTTAACAGTAGCTAGCTCAAATTTCAGTTTTGTCATGAATGCAGACAATAAGCAGATGCACTTGTAATAAGTAGTTTTATTAAAATGCAGGCAGACAAGTCAAAAACATGAGGCAGAAAACAATGGGAAAAAACAGGTAAAAATCAGGCAACTGGCAAACAGCATGAACCAAGCAAACTCCAGGAAGGAAAGCAAAAACCAGAATCTCAATCACAAAATATAAAGGGCTATTAAATCAGATAAAGCCACAATGAGTGCTACTTTGCAAAGTGTCTCTGTCTGGAGTCTGCTTCAAAAGGGTTTGAGCATAATTGGAAACAGGTGCATGTAATCAATAGCCAGGCAACTGTGAGCATGCAAGTGTTTTTGGAGTCAGAGTGTATGGTGGCCATGTTTGAAAGCTGTGGTGCATTCTGGGAAGCAGAATTCTGAGTGGATTCTGGTGAATGCATGAGAGAACCTCCTCCTAAGGAGCTCAGTGCAGGAGCTAAAATCTTTCTTGGATGGCCCTGGGGATGATAGCCTGGTTTTTCAGGATACTTAGCATGGAATTCTTAGCATAATAGGGGATCTAGGATGTCACATGCTGAGACCCAGCATTGCTCCTTTGGGCCATAACCCTCCTAGTCCATGAGATACTCCAGTTTGCTCTCCTTATAATGTGAGCTGAGGATTGTTATTACAACATAAACTGGTTATCTATCAATATCAAGGGGTGCTGGTGTGGTGGTAGGAGGGGACATTTGTGGTTCGTGGTCCAGAAATTACAGGTTTTAGGCATGATACATGAAATGTGTGGGAGAGTTGACATTGGTGTGGTAGGTCTAGCTTGTAGGTTACCTCATTTATATGTTGTAGAATATTGTAGGGACCAATATATCTGCATCCCTACATGTCCCTGATGTCGTTAGTGGACAAACAAACTCGATAATCTGGGTTATACTAAGGAGTTTCTCCTTGGTGATGGTCAGTAAAGTGTTTGGTCCATTAGGCCACTTGTTCCAGATGTTGGTGGGTGCTCTCCCACACTTGCTTACTCCACTTAAACCATTCATCTACTGTGGGTGCATCTGTGGGAGTAGCATTCTGTTGGAATAGAAGTGACTGATAACCAAGCATACATTAGAATAGGTATGTGGAAGAATAATGCAGGGAGTTTTGGACATGATCAGCCCATGGGAGGAACTGTGCCCAATCCTCTTGATTCTCTGAGCTAAATGATTAAATAAAGCATCATATCTCTTGATTGGCCTTCTCCATCTGACCATTGGTTTATGGATGATAACCTGATGTGAGGCCAACAGAGACCCCAAGTTTCTCCATGAAGCTAGACCATACTTGTGATGTGAACTGGGTGCCACAGTCATTGACAATGTCCTTGGGTATCCTAAAATATCTGAACACATGGTTGAAATCAGTTCAGAGGTTTCAAAAGCTGTGGGGAGCCCGGGGAGGGCAATAAGGCATAATGACTTGGAGAACCTGTTGATAACCATAATGATGACAGTGTTCCCTTTGTATATGGGGAGATCATTGATGAAATCAATGTCAATGTGGGACCATGGTGGTTGAGGGAGAGAAGTGGCATGAGTTTACTGGCCAGGAGAATACAGGGCACTTTACTTGGGCACACACTGTATACAAGGAGATGTACTGGTTAATGTCTGTCAACATTTTTGGCTGCCAGTACTTGGTCTTGAGCAGGTTAAATGTGTATTGGCTGCCAGGGTGACCCATGGCTGGAGCAGTGTGGGTCCATGTGGTGAGTTTGCCTTGAAAGTTCCTTGGAACAAAGGTTAGGTTGGGTGGACAGACAAAGGGTACCCAGTGTGTGGAGCTTGCTATCTCTCTGTCAAATTCCCATGTAATGGCTTGTGGGAGGGAGATTGGACTCATGATCTTGGTTGGGTGAGTCAGAGTAAGTTGGGTGATTTGGCATGAGTTCAGGCATTTGGCTGTCTTTATTAAGCTAGAGATGTGGACCTGGGTTTTAAGCAGGTTGGATTGTCATTTTTATTTTCTGAGCAAGCTGCATTTACAGCTATTCCACTGTCTTCCTGATTAACATAGACGTACATGTGTGCACATTGCCAGAGCCGGGTCAGAACACCACCATGCTGCTTTGTGGGTGTGGGGGGTGGGAAGGAGTGTTACAATAAAAAAAAAAATGACACTGGCTCTTTTTCAGTTCAGTTGTGTTTCATTTTGTAACATTCTACCCGGTGTTTATTCTACAGGTTCTACAAGCTCGTCAGTAAATCCATTCAGTTGCTTCAGAGGCATTAGGTTTTGTAAGCGGTGAGGCAATATTACAACAATGCGTCAACAGAAAATGCACTTTCAATACTTAAGTATTTTTAAAAGCAAGCATTTCAGTCTTTAAATTTGACTGGACAACTTTCACTTGTATTGGAGTAACATTTGACTTGAGTAATGAAGTTGGGCGCTTTGTCCACTTCTGTTCAAATTCTAGCTTACTGTTAGGTTTTGATTTGTCAGAACTGAAGAAAGTTGAATTGAGAATTATCTATAAATATAAATCCTCTGCTGTCCAGGAGATTTGGCCTCACGGATCGATCTGGGAGTGACATTCAGTGACACAGACACAGCTGTTCAGAGATGTTTCTCAGTTTATTGAAAGACAAACATGAGTATATATTCACGCATAAGGGTGTGGTGAGACAAACATGATTGGTGAATTCACAACAAAGAAATACATATGTTCTTCTTATGATTGCTTAAGACACGGTGGCAGATAAATGACGTGCACAACAACAGAAACCAGAGTTCAGAGCACTACCAAGTAAGAAGTAGACACTGAGAGCAGAAGAAGAAGACAATAGCAGATTTGTGTGCTGGTTGGAGCATCCTGTGTGTTATGAAAGGAAGAGAAACAGATTCGCAGCAAATATTAATCTTATCACTTAATGTTGCTGATTTCTGCAAAATCACCTCCTCTGCATTTAAGTGAAGTAATTCCTTCAAACACATTTTACAAAAAACCTGAATAGTAATAATGTGATCATTATAATTCATTTGTTTAATGTTTCTGGTGTTTCATTGGATATAATTGGAGACAGATAGGATTTTTCTTTGTTCATTCGCTCAGATGTAGTCTGATTCCTCTTCCTCTGTGAATCCACTTTTAACAGCTTCTTCAATGCTCTTTATCTCCTCTGGAGCAGCAGCAGGGAGAATGGCGAGCAGTTCTTTGTCGATCTTCTCCATTCTTGCAAGACTCTTTCTTTCAAACTCCTCCTTGTTCTTGAGGACAAGGCGTAAGATGGCTTTCTGAGCCTCATCACAGGAGTTCTGTAACTGCTGACGCTCAAACTCAAATTCAGGCTTTTCCTTGTCCATGACCATCAGTTTTCCCAGAGAGCTGACACGATCCATGAGGTGCTTGGCGGACACATCAGAGTAGGTTGCTGAGATCATGTGGACGAGGCTGGCAATGTTAGAAGCTTGAAAGGCTTGATTGTAGAGCAGATCTTTGGAGAAGAGCTTTGCATTGTAGGAAAGTGCTTGTGTCTTCTCAGATGTGGAGACAAAATCTTTAAGAGTTCTGGTCAGGCTGGTTTTCACGATGTTGGACACCATCTGAAAGAAGCGCACCATCTTCTCCCACTGCTCCTTCACTCTCCCCATGGCATCCATACCTTTGACCAGCATTTCTATAGTGGTCTTAAAGTCAATCTCTTTGACCTCACAGCTCCTCAAAGTGATCAGGATTTCAGTCAGCTCCTTTTGGTTCTTCTCCATGTTCTCTACACACTTCTCATAGGTCTCCTTGGTCTTGTTCAGTTGAGCCCGGCTCTGTTCTATTTTGAATCTTGCATTCTCTGATGCCCTTTGTGAAACACTCATTTTCTCAGATTTACTTTCTTCTTTATACATCATTGGTGGTTTGGGAGTCAGGGCAGGAGACTTTGTAACGTCTTTACCTTTGCTGTCAAAACAGCGAGCTGATTCAGTCAGTTTTCTTATTCTTTCAATCAGCTTCTTTGTTTTGGCATCTTCACATTTCCCCTCTGGTGCGTACTTTGCTAGTTTTGCACAGATTGCAATGCCTTCATCACATATGTTTTGGGCATCCTTATTTGCCTTGCAGTTTGGGATTTGTTCTAAATTCATCTTGATTCTTTTAAACTGATTTTCCTGGAAATCTGTTACTGTAGCTTTCCTCTTTTGATCATACAACTTTTTCCAGTTAATTGTGTTGTCCTGCACAAACTCTTGAAGTTTCTCAGTGAACATCAGGATTTCTGCAGACTTACTATAAATGTTAATTGCATCAACAGCATCAACAGCAGATTCTTGACCTTTAATCTCATTAACCGTATTAGAAATTTTTGTGGAAGCTTTACAGGCTTGGATCACTGGCTGAGTAATCACGGCAGTTAATCCATTAACAAGACTTGTCATGCTCTCAGTCAAGCCTCCGACAAAATCCATACCTATCATTTCCCATCCACTGGGCATTGAATCCATTGCTTCTTTGTAACATTCATGTGCTTCTTTAAGTTCCTGCTCCATAGACTTCATTGCTTTCTCTGAGCGATTACGAGCTTCTTCTGATGACTGTTTCCTCAGCTTGGCCTCTTCCAGTGTCTTCTTGATAGCACCTAGCTCCTCCCCATAAAAGTGCTCAGCATTTACACATGCTTCCAGCAGCTCTTGGATAATATTGATGACATCAGTGAACTGCTTTTCTGTTGAATTAGCCAGTTCAAGACAGTCATCTGCAATGACACGAATGTTCTCCAGCTGGTCAGGGAGATGGGCTTGAACAACCTCATCATTTCCTTGGAACAGGATCTTCACAGCTGTCTTCATGTAATCTGGAACTGTCATGGTGTGGAGTCGAATCTGATCCATGTTCTTATGGGCCTCGTTGAAAGCCCTCCAGCCAGAGTTACACACTTGCATGAGGCAGGCTCTAAATGAATCTGGGTATCTGATGAACTGGTAGCCACCTTTAGGTGGGTTCTTGTTAATGGAGAAATCTGTTTTAGAGGAGATAAAGACCAGCTCTCCCAGGATGGCTATGGAGAGAGGAGCAGGAGTCAGATACTCCTCCCAGTTGGCATATGGCTGCATCACAAGCTTGGTTTGGTTTCTCATCTCCTCAGCTGTGGTGAGGCTTTGATTTTTCTTTGCAATTTGGGAATCCATGGCTTCTTTGTTTATGCTAAAGAAAAGGAAATGCATTGATTGTATGTTTAATATACAGTCATCAACACCATCACCAGCAATATTAACATTATTAACAACAATATTAATCTACACAATCTGTGATTCAATGATTCTTTTAAATAATCTGATTTTTCCACAAAAAAACCCAAATTTCTCACATGTTGCAGTCCATCATGGAGCTCTTAATTTAAAAGGGGAAAAATGTTACATAAAATCTATTTAAGCGGTTTAATGGAAATTAAGTGGGCACAAAGTGAAATTTTTTTTTTGTACATTGAATTTCATAAAGATGTTAAAATAGTAGATTTGCCTTATTCTCTGCACCCCACAGCAAAAATGATGAGTACTGAAAATGAAACTCAACATGCAGGTGGTCATTAACAAGCCTTCATGATGTCACTTTAGTGCACTTTAATGGAAATTAAGTCGGTGCAATTTGAGGATTCTAGAAATAAATAGACTTGTAGTAGTTTGGGGTGAAGAGATGGTTGTTGTTGATTACTGAATTTCATGAGGATACTGAAATAGTAGGTGTGCATTATTCTCTGTGCCCCATAGCAAAAAATAGATATATAGATACATGAGAACTGAAAATGAAACTAAACTTAGAGTTGTTTTTATGCTGTAAGATAAGATAAGAGTGCCTTTTATTATCCCACAAGGGGAAATTTACATTGTTACAGCAGCAAAATAAGTAAAGAGAAAAAGATAAGGCAGTGAAGAAGTAATGCAAAAGTACTAAGTATACAAAAGGATATATATATAAAAGAAATAAACTACAAATTTAGAGCTAAAATTAAAAATGTGCATAAATTAAATGGTTTGCAGATACAGTACATAGTTAACATAAGTCTATTACATAGGTGGTATTGCATGTGTAAGTATTGCACAGGTATTAGTACCAGTATTACCCAGGTACTATTGCACAAGTAAGTCGGTATATTGCACAAGAGCCATTTTAACCATGTGTAGCTAGCAGTTCGCTGTAAAATACTGATGCTGATAGTCAGTGCACACAGTATAAGTTATAGCAGAGGGGTCTCTATGGATGTAGAAGTGATCCGGACAGTATTGTTGATTATTGTGTGGAGCGTCTGGTGCTGTGCTTGGTGAGGTGCCGGTTGTAC
Organism: Notarius kessleri; assembly: GCA_025212355.1. Classification (NCBI taxonomy): domain Eukaryota; kingdom Metazoa; phylum Chordata; class Actinopteri; order Siluriformes; family Ariidae; genus Notarius; species Notarius kessleri. The sequence goes on from JAOBAM010000012.1 coordinate 4,439,911, forward strand.
AGTCTCACAGCAGTAGGGAAGAAGGAGCTGCTGTATCTCTCCTTAACACACCGCAGATGGAGGAGCCGGTCACTGAAGGAGCTGCCCAGTGCTGCTACTGTCTCCTGCAGTGGATGGGAGGTGTTCGCCATTAAGGATGACAACTTGGCCAACATCCTCCTCTCCCCCACTACGTCCACTGAGTCCAGTGCACAGCCCAGGACAGATCCTGCCTTCCTAATCAGTTTACACAATTACACAATGGTACAGAGAAATATTTGAAGTTTTTCCTATGGAACATGTCAATGCTATTTAAAAATTAAAAAGGTAACAACAATGTCTTTTATAATATATGGCAGCCCTCTCTTGATCATCTTCCCAGTGAGCTTGTGGATCTATTGCAGAAAGGGTGTCCATACCTTGTCTTCACATATAAGTCATACGCTTTTGAATCTCTTCCTTTGACATCACCCTAATGCAAACAATGATGTATATAAAATGATAGTATGATCCTAATATGTGCTGATATAACCCATGTACATTATAATTTTTTCTTCTTTTTCTTTTGATTTGGCAAGATCTGTGCTGTATGGTCTGTTTGTTTGTACAAAAAAATAATAAAATATTATTGAAAAAAAAAAAACCTCTTCACCCAATAAAGTTGACAGATGTGCTATTGGTGTTATTTCCTTTAAATAAGTTAACACCAGCTATCGCCGCTAGTCACTGGGCCGGCTAGAGGTGCAAACCGCAGGGCTTGCTGAAGGGGCTAGATGAGGGACTTGCTAAACAGCACTAGCCATGGGGTTCCACAGGCAGCACAAAGCACGCTTAGAAATGCTCAAGCTTCGAATGGAATTTTAGAGGTTGATGCAGCTTTTATATATATATACTGTGTATATATATATACACACACTACAAAATCACTATCAGTTTCTCTGGTTTTACAATTTATAGGTATGTGTTTGAACATGAACATTTTCATTTTATTCCATAAACTACTGACGTTTCCCCCAAATTCCACATAAAAATATGTCACTCAGATTCACTCAATTTCCACATAAAAATAAATGTCACTCCACATAAAACTATGTCACTCCGAGCATTTAACTGCAGAAAATGAGAACTGGTCAAAATAGCAAAAACAATGAAGTGTTTTAACAACTTAAATAATGCATAGATATCAAGATCATATTCAATTTTAAACATCAGAATACTAATGTTAGAATTTAGGATGAGTTCAGAAGTCAATATTTGGTTGAATAACCCTGACATTTAGTCGCAGTTTTCATGCGTCTTGGCATGCTCTCCATCAGTCTTTCAAGTTGCTCTTCGGTGACTTTATGCCACTCCTGGTGCAAAAATTCAATAGGCTCAGCTTTGTTTGATAGCTTGTGACCATCCATCTTCATCATGATCATATTCAAGAGATTTTTACTGGGGTTCAGGTCTGGAGATTAGGTTGGCCATGACAGGGTCTAGATCTTGTGGTCCTCCATCCACACCTTGATAGACCTGGCTGTGTGGCATGTCCTGCTGGAAAACCCAATCCTCAGATTCAGAGAGCATTGTCAGAGCAGAAGGAAGCAAGTTTTCTTCCAAGATATCCTTGTAAATGGCTTGATTCATATGTCCTTCACAAACAAAAATCTGTCCCATTCCAGCCTTGCTGAAGCACCCCCAGATCATCACCAATCCTCCACCAAATTTCATATTGGGTGCGAGACACTGTGCATTGTAGGCCTCTCCATGTCTCCGTCTAACCATTAGACAACCAAGTGATGGGAAAAGCTGAAAACTGGACTCTTCAGAGAAGAGGAATTTCCTCCAATCCTCCACGGTCCAATCCTTATGGTCTTTCGCAAACTTCAGGCTGGCTCTCATCTCCACCCGGAGGAGCCCGTTTCAACGCGTCCTTGCCATGTACTTAACCACAGTTGCCATTTGTCCTTCTTTTTGTAGGTCTCTTTATGTAATCTTATGATTGATAAGTGACATTCAAAGGAGTTGATGATCATCCCTGTTAGTGGAGAGTCACTTTTGCCCTTTGCCAGTCTGCTGCTTGACCTTGTTCTGATTAACTGTCGTCCTTGAAATTAGCTGGAGGGAAGCAACCTGATGTTCACTGTATCACTCTGCCACTTAAAACCAAAGCAGTAGTTTTTATAATTTTACTCATTCTATCACCCGGGACGGAGTCCACCAGGGAGCGAGGTATTGTTTTTGGTGGGGTTTGTTTTTTTTTTTTTTGTGAGCAACATTACGGGAAAATGGCTGGACCAATCTTCATGAAATTTCAGGACAGATGGGCTTTGGTCTCAAATAGAACTGCCAACACTTTGAGGGTCATCTGGTTAAGGTCAAGGGCACCAAAAAGGTCAAAATCATTTTTTTCATGATATCATCCTTCATATTCATCATATTTACTACAATCCAATTCCAAAATGTTCATCTGTCAATTCTGCTTCCAATGACATGTTACATGATGGGGTACCTCTCGCAGTTTTCTTTCATACTTTCATTCGTTTGTTTCTTTGTGTGTGGGTCTGTCTTTTAACAATCTAGCGTCTAGATGGTTGCACCGATTGACTTCACATTTTCAGGGTAGGTGGGCAGTGGTCTGTAGATTACCTCATGAAATTTTTGGGGTAATTGGGTCAAGGTTAAAGTCACTGGAAAGGTCAACCTTTTGGTCAAAATAACATTTTCCATTATAACTCAAAAACAGTTGCCGATAGACAGATGTTTACTATTATGAGCATATAAGAACTCCCATATGGCCTTCCATTTGGCACTATGATCTTTGACCTTGGGTGACCTTGAAAGGTCAAACTCAAGGTCACAGATTTTCAGAGGCCTGTAACTTGAAAACGGTTGATGGTAGACAGATATTTACCATTACCAATTTAGAGGAAGTGCCATATGGGCTTTCATTTGGCACCATGACCGTTGACCTTGAATGACTTTGAAATGTTATACTCAAGGGCATCGACTTTCATGGGACTATAACCTGACAGCTGATGACTGAGACATATTACCATTATCAACATATAGATATAAAATAAGTGCTGCTGGGCGAGGTTTGTTTTGCCTGGCAACACTTGTGAAATAAGATTTGGTTCAGGTGATCACCTAATCAGTACCTCATTAAATAAAATGAGTTGTGCTGTTGTTGAAATTCCAGCACAGACACTGGAAGGAAATGGCTGCCTCACACAGAGATGTTGATCTAAGAAAAAATATTTTCAGTGATCTCTTCATTATATAAGTTTCTGAAAGTTAAATTCAATGTAAATGTCAAATCCAACTCCAGTTCAATTGTACGTTGTGTTGTGTGGATGAACACTTGACCATGAGTGTGACAAAAGATGGGATCCTTTTACATTCACACTGACAACAGGGACAATCCATGTGATCTCACTGAAGGCCTCCTGACTGACCATGTCAGATTTGCTTCGTACTTCCAAAGATTAATATCATCATTAGTCCCAGTAAACAGTGTGCAAAATTTCAGCCTTACATCTTTGTTAGTTTTTGAGATACAGGGGCATGAATAAGAGGGTGTGGCTTGAATTCTACCATAAAAACGAGTGCTATAGAAAAAATTCTGAAGTTCCATAAACCATCACTTTTGAACTATTTAAGCAAGATGCATGAAATTTTCAAAAATTCTTTTTGGTACACAATGTCTTTAAATACTGCAAGTGAAGATCCACAATTGCAATTTGAGCATTTTGGCCCTCTGTTTCTTTACATTTAAAACATGTCAGAGCTTTCAATTTCTGGTATTTATTTGTCATATTGTAGTACTGTTTTGGTAACGAAGTATTTGTCTAAAGGAGCTGAAAATTTGAGTACTAAGCCATTAAAAACAACAATAAAAAATCATGTCCATATTTTGAACACATATTGCTCATGTATGACAATCTACCCTAAAAAGTAGTATACCACTGGAAAGAGCAGGTCATAGTTATCATAAGCACAAAATATGACGTTTGGATCTTCAACCAAAGTAAATTTATTACGGGATCAAATATACCTTGTTTTTCTACAGACAGAAATGTAAACTAGAGGCACGCTTATTATAATACAATCACAAAACTGTATCAGAGAACTAGTACGTATTTTAAGTCTAAATATTCACTTTGTTTATTCTGTTATCCCCAGTTCTAAAATTTACACAGATTACAGTGTCAGCAAAACCAAAACCTTAATGAAATCGTGTCTGCTTGAAGAGTTTGAACAACGTGCTGATTTGCTTTTCCACATCTGATGGAAGTTTATGCTGCCTGACAGCTGATGTAAGTGGGGCATCAATGATCTTCAGGATATGTACAAGAGGAACCCAACATATCTTCTCTCTCCTGGGATAACTGTAAATCTTAGAGGGACCATGAAGATGTGTGAATGGTATCTGTACATGTGAATGGTATCTGAATGGTATCTCTTGTTCCTCCTGTGATGTTGCATGAGCATTGTCGATCCAACAAACGACATATTTACCAGGAACTGCATCTCTAAGAGAGACTGTTGATTTCACAGCAGTTTGATTCATTACTCGTGGACGATCCCCACTCAGAGCTACAATGAAGCTCGGACCACCTGACATTTGTTTTTAAGTTATTATTGATCTGATACAGTTTTGTGATTGTATTATTGGAAGTCTGCCTCTATTGTACATTTCCGGAAGATCTTTGAAAGTATGAAGCAAATCTGTTATGGACAGGCAGGAACATTTTCTGAAATCTGGTGATTTGAGGTGGATTTTCCCAACACTCAGTCATCACTTTTGCTTGAAGAAATATGAGAAACATTTTATTTTTTTCTGCTGTTATTGGCTGCATCACAAGCTTTGAAACATTTTTGCCTGTCTCAGTAGAAACATCATTTGAGGAAACCACAGAACTCGAACTGTGTGCTGTGCACTTATCACCACACTGCACAATTATTAAACAGTAGCTGTGCAGGATGCAGTGTGTTGCTCTGTTGGAAGCATTTAAAATAGCCTTTAAAAATAACATACAACTGCACAACTCTTTCACTTTGACTGTCCAGTTGGGGTGTCCAGTGAATATTAGAAAGTTATTACATTTTGTGACTCATGGACTTCAGTGAGTGGTAGATGTTAGTGAGTTGTAGAGTTCCAGGTTGTCTGTAGTTCTGTAGAGTTGCTGCAGATGGTGAACTGCTCATTAACACATCATTAACTGCTGTGTTCCTACAGGCTGCAGGC
>JAOBAM010000012.1:4508217-4519560 GCA_025212355.1 Notarius kessleri
GCAGCCAGCTGCGCCTCGCCCGTTAGCAGGGGGAGGAGGCGCGCCGCGCGTTGTTCCACCGGCCAGCCCGAGGCCTCGGCTGCCTGTTCGAATAATGCGAGGAAGGCCTCGGGGTCATCATGCGGGCCCATCTTCGTGAGGGTGAGGTGGGGTGGGCCTGCGGCGGCGAAGATGGTGGACCCTGCCGACGCGAGGAGTTGCCGGAACGCCTGTCGATCTTCCTGTTGCGCCAGCATCAGGGCCTCGAACCTTTGTTCTTGCTCCTTTCGGAGGGTGAGCAGCGCCTGGTGCTGGCTCTGTTGGGCCGTGGATCAGGTCGGCGAAGGGGGAGGACTCCATGGAGCTGTTCTTTCTCTGTGCTCGTTCCCGGGTTTCAGCACCACTGTAAGACTTTGAACAGGTGGGTGGAGCACAGAGAGGCAGCAGACCAGAACTGGAGGTTCAAAAAAGCCGTTTTTATTAAACACTTTTCAGCGTTCACTCTCCCAGGCACTCAGACACAAGCACACACACATCAGCTGTCTGGTTAGGGGGAGAGCCCCCTTCCTCTGCCCTCTCTCTCCCTATATCGGGCGTGGTCACTGGGAAGACACACAAACAGGTTAATTAACATCAGGTGTAGTGATTTTGCCACTTACCTTCCCTGACTCTGCCCTCCGGTCACAGACCGATGCTTGACCACGCCCCCACTGCCACAAGGTGCCTGCAGAAAGTTGTCAGTGCAAGGAAGGAGAGGTCTGGTACATCCCACACCATGGGGTGTACCACCCTAAAAAGAAGAAAATTAGAGTTGTCTTTGACTGCACAGTGACATATCAAGGAATTTCATTGAACAACCAGTTACTCCAAGGGTCTGTTCTCACTAATATGTTGATTGGAGTGTTGACAACATTTAGAGAGGAGTCGGTTGCGATGATGGCCAATATAGGGGCAATGTCTTATCAGGCTAAGGTACCCCCCAAGGACTCTAACTTCCTGCATTTCCTCTGGTGGTCAGATGGAGACTTGAACGGAACACTAGAAGAGTACAGAATGACTGTACACATCTTTGGGGCTACTTCCTCCCCAAGCTGTGCTTGTTTTGCCTTGAGAGAGACAGCAGGAGATGGAAGGAATAGGAAACAGCTGAAGCTGCAAAAACAATTGAGAGAAATTTTTACATGGATGACTGTTTGATAGCTGTGGCTTCAGACGAGCAGGCCATAGCACTTTCACAGTCTCTGAAGGCTTTATGCATAAGAGGTGGATTTAACCTGACAAAATGGGTTAGTAACAGCAGACAAGTTCTGTCATGTATCCCTATGAATGAGAGAGCTGCAGAGGTGAAGGACTTAGACTTGAGCAAAGACACTCTGCCAATAGAAAGAGCCTTAGGAGTCCAGTGGTGTACAGAATCGGACACCTTCAGGTTCAAAGTGAACATGCCAGAAAGACCAACCACTAGAAGAGGAATACTCTTAATAGTGAGCTCAGTCTGTGATCCTTTAGGCCTAGTTGCTCCATGTATCCTCCCAGCCAAACTGATTTTCAGAGAGCTTTGCCAAGAGAAATTGAGCTGGGATGAGGAGATCAGCGAAAGGTATCCACGAAGGTGGCTTCAGTGGCTTTCAGAGCTGCAGGAGTTGTCCAGCCAGGTGGACAGATGTATCAAGCCGGTTGACTTTGGTCCCACTCTCAAAGCTCAGATACATAATTTCTCAGATGCAAGTGAGAGCGGTTACAGTACAGCTTCATACATTCTGCTTACCAGTAAGGGTGGACAGAAGTGCTGCACATTGCTTATGGATAAATCCAGAGTAGAACCTTTGAAGAAAGTAACAGTCCCTAGAATGGAACGGACTGCCGCAGTCATAGCAGTGATGGTGGATAGACTGTTAAGATGGGAAATGGAGACCACACTTGAAGAGTCTGTCTTTTGGATGGACAGTCTGACTGTACTTAGGTACATAGAGAATGATGCTTCACGCTTCAAGACCTTCGTGGCCAATCAGGTTGCATTCATCCAGAAAGGTACTTCACCATCTCAGTGGAGATATGTGAATAGTTCACTCAATCCAGTGGATATAGCTTCAAGAGGTATGAGGTTTACCTCTCTCATCAAGAATGCCAACTGGATTCATGGTCCACATTTCCTTTGTGAAGATGAGTGTGAGTGGCCTACAAGACCCGACATACCCAGCACCATGGATGATGATGAAGTCAGAAAGGCAACCCTAGTCAGTCTCGTCAGCACTACCAAAGTTGTAGCCATGAAGATGTTGGTAGAATACTACTCTGACTGGCATAGATTGAAGAAAGCTGTTGCATGGATGCTGCGTTTGAAAGACTTGCTTTGCTACTTCACTATCAAAAGAAAGGAATGCGAAGCTGCTGTTACTCTAACAGAGGTGGATGAAAGAAAACAGAACTTGAAAGTGCAAGAAGAAATAATGAGATTGAGACAGTCAGTGGACAAGAAATCTTTATCAGTGCAAGATTTGGAGGATGCAGAAATTGTGCTGATATGTCACAGTCAAAGGGAGATGTACCCAGAGGAGTTGGCCTCACTTGAAAGTAAAGATTCCCAAGTCAAGAAGTCTAGTCTGCTCTACAGATTGGATCCTGTTCTGCAAGATGGTGTTATCAGAGTGGGTGGTCGTTTGAACAAGTCAGCTATGCCAGAAGAATCCAGATGCCTGGCTGTGCTACACAAGGATCACCACCTTGTAAAGCTGATTCTGCCACATGTCCACCATCAGAATGGTCATTGTGGAAGAAATCAGTTAATTGCAAAGGTCAGACAGCAATACTGGATTCCAGGATTGAACAGAGCCACCCGCACAGTGATATCCAGATGCATTACATGCAGGAAACTGCACGCAAAGCCTGCAGAGCAAAAAATGGCAGACTTACTTGAGGAATGCGTACTCCCAGATCAGCCTCCTTTTATGCATGTAGGAGTAGACTATTTTGGACCCTTTGAGGTCAGAAGAGCACACAGCATGGTGAAACACTATGGTGTCCTGTTCATATGCCTTGCACTTAGAGCAGTCCACATAGAGGCGTCTCACTCTTTAGATACCTCATCATGCATTAATGTCATCAGAAGATTTATCTGTAGAAGAGGTCAAGTGTCTACTATGCGCTCTGACAATGGCACAAATGTTATTGGTGCCGAGAGAGAACTCCGAGAGGCTCTAGAAGAGCTTGATCATGCTCAAATCAGAGATGACCTGATGCAGAAAGGTATCACCTGGATTTTAATACCCCGACTGCCTCCCACCAGGGTGGAATATGGGAACAACAGATTCACACTGTCAGGAAGGTGTTGAATTCTGTATTGAGACAGCAGGTGTTAGATGATGATGGCCTTCACACTCTGCTATGCGAAGTTGAAGCAATAATCAATGATAGTCCTTTAACTGCTGTCTCTGATGATCCCAATGACCGAGAGGTTTTGACTCCAAATCATGTTCTGTTAATGAAGAAGCAACCAGCTCTTCCACCTGGCGTGTTTAACAGGGATGACGTCTACTCCCGTAGAAGATGGAGACAAATACAATATATGGCCAACTTATTTTGGTCAACATGGACTCAGGAATACCTCCCATTGCTACAAGAGTGACAGAAGTGTCATACTCACAAGAGAAATTTCACTCCTGGAGACCTTGTGCTCATTGTGGACAGTTCTGCCCCAAGGAATGCCTGGTTGACTGGAAGAATCCAACAGACTTACCCAGGCTCAAGAGGAGCCGTCTGACGGGTTCAAGTTCAAACCAAGTCTAGCCTATTAGATAGGCCAACTAACAAACTTTGTCTTTTTCAGGAAGCAGAATGAGTCAAGAAAGAACTGCTGATGGACTCATAATCTGAAGTTTGATTGATAGACTAAGTTAATATGTACAGTAGATGTTGAATTGATATGGCTCTATTTGTAAGTTTGTAAGTTTAATTGTTATGCATCCTGCCTATACAATTATGGGCCGGAGTGTTGGAGCCATAGATAGGATTTCATATTCGTTTTATTTGTATATGAGTATATTTGTAATTTCTGTATTATTTCATGAAAGTAACAATAATGTCATTTTAAGTTAATAGTATAATAATAATATTTGAAAATTGGGACTCTTAATTTGATAGCGTACATAAAGACGCATTTTGGGCTTGAAGAATGGTAGATTAGAGATGAGGATTTGAGGAGCATGGATTCACACAGTTTTTTGACCGTGCTTGCTGAGTTTAGGAATTTTTTGAAGGAAGCTGTAATAAGAGGAAACTTTTTATTTATTGTTTATGGAAACTGTATTTGCATTTTTCTAGATAAAGATTTTTTGTTGAACACATGGTTTTTGCACACGTCCATTACTTTCCAGAGTGCTTTCCTCATTCCTGAATGACAGAGATACTGGATCTGCTGTCATATCACCTGGTGCAAGGCATTGAATAAACACATAGAATAAAGGCGGCGGTTAATCCTCGTCTCACCCACTCATTGATTTTGGGAACTGATTGGCCAGGGTTTAAAAAGCTGATGGAACATTTAACACATAGTGGGTCTTGCTCTAGTATATCATGGGAGGATCCCGGTGTGGCGTTGACTGGAGAAGTTGTCACAGAGCCATCTATGTCAGCACTACATCAGAGCGACATGAGGAGTGAGGAGCAGCCTGCTCCTCCTCCCTCTCTTGGGGATTCCCTTGAGGATTTCCCATTAGAGCAGTTGTGACATGAGACCCTGCGGCATACCTTTGACCAAGTGAGAGTAATCGATGGTCAAACTCTTCAGCCAAGCACAACACCGGGCTTCCCTTATTTTGCTATTATTAAAGATAGATTGTACCAAGTGATGCAGAACACTCAAACTGGTGAATGAATAACCCAATTGTTAATCCCAAAGAGCTGTAGGGAACTCATATTCCATACGGCTCACTTTAATCCCATGGCTGGACACTTAGGGCAGGATAAAACACTAGCCGGAATAATGGCCTAGTTCTATTGGCCAGGGATTCACAGGGATGTCTATTGGTGGTGTGTGGCGTGCCACGAATGCCAACTAGTAAATCCCATGGCCACTCCAAAAGCACCTTTGTGCCCTATCCCTTTAATCAAGACCCCATTTGAGCGAATTGGGTTGGATCTTGTCGGGTCATTAGATCGGTCGGCACAGGATATTGCTTTACATCACTTCTGGATATCGCGTTGGACTATATAATGCGATATCCGGAAACAGTGCCTCTCCGCAATATCTCAGCACGCAGTATTGCGGAAGCACTCTTCCGTATTATTTCCCGGGTCGGGATTCTGAAAGAAATCCTGACAGACCAAGGCACTACATTTATGTCACACACACTGTGCAAACTGTATGGGTTACTGGGAATTAAGTCTATCCACACCAGCGTCTATCAACCACAAATGGATGGCTTAGTGGAGCATTTTAATCAAACACTCAAAAACATAATTCAGAAATTTGTCAGTGAGGATGCACGTAATTGGGATAAGTGGCTCGAGCCCCTGTAATGTGCAGTACGAGAGGTGCCGCAAGCCTCCACAGGGTTTTCTCCATTTGAATTATTATATGGGCATAAGCTGTGTGGCATTTTGGATGTGCTACAAGAAAACTGGGAGGAGGGACCTTTGCCTAGCAAAAACGAAATTCAGTACGTTCTTGACTTGCATGCAAAACTCCACACCCTCACGCACTTAACCCAGGAGAATTTGCGACAGGCACAAGAACATCAAATCCGGCTGTATGACAGGAGCACGTGCCTTAGAGAGTTTACACTGGGAAACAAAGTACTCATATTATTGCCCACGTCAAGTTCTAAATTAATCGCCAAGTGGCAAGGGCCCTTCGAGGTCACACGCCAAGTCGGGTATGTTAACTATGAGGTGAGGTGAATGGATGGGGCAGGGCATTGCACATCTACAACCTCAACCTTTTTAAATGCTGGAATGAGGGGGTCCCCATGGCATTGCCATCGGTAATTCCAGAGAAGGCGGAGCTGGGGCCGGAGGTAAAAAAAGGTAACATCCCAAAGCACTCCAGTCCACTGTGGAGACCACCTCTCACCGGCCCAACTCACGGAGGTACCCAAGTTGCAGGAGGAATTTTCCAATGTGTTCTCGCCCCTACCCAGCTGCACCCACCTCATAGAACACCACATTGAGATGCCCCCCGGGGTGGTGGTGCATAGCCACCCTTACTGCCTGCCTGAACACAAAATAAAGGTGGTTCAGGATGAACTCAAGGCCATGCTCAAGATGGGCATAATCGAGGAGTCCCACAGTGACTGGAGCAACCCAGTGGTCCTGGTTCCCAAGACCGACGAGTCAGTTCGGTTCTGTGTGGACTATAGAAAGGTCAGTGCAGTGTCTAAATTTGACACATACCCAATGCCTCACATTGATGAGTTGCTCGATCAGTTAGGCTCTGCTCACTTTTATTCGACACTGGATTTAACGAAGGGATATGGGCAGATCCCCTTGACTCCTCTATCCCGAGAAAAAAACGGCCTTTTCCACACCGTTTGGGTTATGCCAATTTATTACACTTCCTTTTGGATTGTTTGGGGCTCCTGCTATGTTCCAGTGGCTCATGGACAGGATCCTCTGCGCTCACGCCACCTACACCGTTGCCTACCACAATGATATCATTATCTATAGCCATGATTGGCCGCAGTACCTGGAACATCTGAGAGCTGTTCTAAAGTCACTGAGGCATGCAGGTCTCACAGCTAACCCAAAAAAAAGTGTGTAATTGGGCGGGTGGAAGTACAGTATCTGGGGTTTCACCTGGGTCATGGGCAGGTGCATCCCCAAATTAACAAAACTGTAGCGATTGTGGCCTGCCTGAGGCCCAAGACCAAAAAGGGGATGAGACAGTTCCTGGGGGTGGCTGGCTATTATCATAGGTTTATACCTAATTATTTGTATGTCACCAGCCTGTTAACTGATCTCACTACAAAGGGGGCTCCAGATCCAGTCCAGTGGATGGAGCAGTGCCAACAGGCATTTTCTAAGGTAAAAGCTACACTGTGTGGGGGGCCACTTTTGCACCCCCCTGACTTCTCTCTCCTCTTTATTTTGCAGACTGACACATTGGACAGAGGACTGGGGGCCATTTTGTCCCAGAAGATGGAGGGCGAGGAGCACCCCATGCTGTACATTAGCCATAAACTCTTGATGTGTGAAAGCAAGTACAGCACCATCGAAAAAGAGTGCCTTGCCATCAAGTGGGTGGTCCTCGCTCTCTGGTACCACCTGCTGGGGTGCCCTTTCACCCTCTGTTCGGACCATGCACCCCTCCAGTGGCTCCACCGCATGAAGGATGCCAATGCATGGATCACCTGTTGGTATCTCACCCTCCAGCCGTTTAAGTCTGAGGTGGTCCACAGGCCAGGGGCGCAGATGGTGGTGGTGGCCTTTCTGTCCCGTCGGGGGTCTGCTTCAGGCCAGATGGCTCCCTGGCCTGAGTTGGGCAGTGGGGGTATGTGGCAACGGGGGCATGGCCAAGCAGTAGTTTGTGAATGGAGGGTGGGGTTGGGGAAGGTAAGTGGCTAAGTCATTACACATCGTGTCAATTAGTGTGTGTGTGTTTGTTGCAGGGATGGAGCATAAAAGGAGGGGGAGAGCAGAGAAGAGTCTCTCCTGACCAGAACACATGTGTGTGTTGCATGTGTGACTATGGGAGTGAGAAAAGCTGAAAAGCTAAAGAAAATAAGCAAAATAAATTGTCTGTGTGAACAACAACTCTTGCCTGCTATGCTTCTGTGCTCCACCTACATCAGGATCCATTACAGGGACCCAATTTAAAAACTAATGGAAGAAACTCAAACCTCAGTGTTCTCCCAGAATTTCACTCACGCTTGTATTGGGTCTGTACAATAAAAGCATTGAAGGTAACTTCTTTTGACTAAGTATTTTTTTGGCTACTTTTAAGTGACAGACTTCCATGGCACAACTAGTGATAAAGTCTTAATTATTGTTGAAATGTTCTTTATTATTGATGAAGAGTTCCACTCACAAAACATATATGGTCCAAGTTATTTGACCTTTCATGATTAAGATTTGGTTTCAACGCATTTAATTGACACAATCAGTCAAAACAGGAAATAACTGCAAGAACTCAGTACAAAATATAAAATCTTTGATGGTTAATGGTGGGTTGTGATTTTCATCACAATAAAATACATCAACCACTTTGACCCCACTGTGGAAGGCAGTTCTCTAGATCATTATCATGCGATAAGTTATACATTGATCCATCAGAGTACAGAGATACAGCATAATACAGAAAGAATAAACATCTCAAAATCTCATCATGCTCTTTCTCCTCACAACTGCACAGAACCAAAACTCACTTCTTCTCCAGCCTACAGTCATGGCTGACACAGACTACAACTCTCAGTGACTGTCTTGCTTTGCTTCATTCACTTTGTTTGCTCATTGCCTGATTATTGCCTGTTACTGACGAGAATTCTGGATCATGTCTTTTGATGTGTGAAACTGTTCACAAAAAAAATCCTCATGCTGCAATTGCCTCCACATTGAGTGTCTGCTTGACATTATACTTCACCATCCTAATGGATGAAGCAGGCAATGCGAGCTGGCTAAGCACCATAGTATGGAATCCTTGTTGGAGAACAACATGAGCATATGGAAGAATTAGGTGCAAAAATTAATCTACCTCACCCATGCATTCTACCAAGCTTTCAGAGCTCAGCAATGACAGACCATGCCACCTGGCTTGCTCATCTCTCATCCTGTAAAGTTTTCAGCCAAACCACACATTGCAAATGCTTCCTGTATCAGTGCTCATTGTACTTCTCGATTCAAGAAAACATCCCTGGTGAGCAGCGAATAGTCCAGTTCATCAACTTGCTCAGAGGAAAAGTGCACAAGTGAGCTACTGCCATATGGGAACAAGGTAGGCATCCATTCTCCTCTTATGACCAGTTCATTGAACTGTTCCAGAGAGTTTTTGAGCATGTGCTGAAAGGCAAAAAATATCAGGGAACAGCTTCTCTCTGTGACTTGGGGAAAACAGAGCACAGCTGAGTATGCACTGGAGTTCAGGACACTTGCAGCAGATGGTGGGTGAAATGAACCTGCACTGAAAGTGGCATTCCATCAAGTTCTCAATGCTAAGGTGCGCAAAGAGCTAGTGTGTCATGATGACAAGGTGCCTTTTGATTTGCTGATCAATTTGTCCAAGTGTCTGGGTAATCTGTTCAGAAAACCATCAGTATGCTCAGAAGCAGTCAACCTTGCATTCTTATCGACCCATGCAGCTCGGAAGGGCCAAACTGAGAGGACACACACATCTTCAAGTCAACCCTGAATGAGTCCATCTCAGTTTATTTCTCTTTATGTCATTCACATTAAAAGTCTATGCAAGACACACAGGATTTGTTTTTGTTCTCTGAGGCCTAATCAACTCTGGAGCTGCAGGCAATATCTTGTACCACAACACTATCATGCAATGCAAGATTTCCACACAACCCCTATGATACTCCCTCAAGATCAAAGCCATGGAAAGATGGCCTATTGGCACAGGCTCAGTCACAATATGTACCAAACCAGTCCAACTCCAAATCAGCGCCATCCCTAAGGAATTAATCTCCTTTCTATTCACAGTCATTGGAAACCACCCAATAATGCTAGGATTCCCTTAGATGTCTACAGTGGACCATTGGTTTAGGTGGAGTAAGTAGGTGTGGGAAAGCACCCACCAGCTCCTAGAAAAAGTGGCTGGAAAATCAAAGCAGTTTGCTGACTGCCATAGAGGAGAAACACTCCAGTACAATCAAGGGGATTGGGTCTGTTTGGCCACCAAGGATGTCCAGAGCACTCAAGGGTGTGCCAACTTAACCCCTAGATACATCGCCCCCTACAAGGTGATCAAGAGAATTAATGAGCTAACCCACAGGCTCAATAGACTATGCCACAGCTATGTCCCCCCATCCTTCCATGTCTCCTGAAATCTTTGAAAAAAAAAAGCCTGCCTGCCTGCCTTTATCATTCAGTCCAACCTCAACTCCCATTGGAGAGAAGGCAGGAATATCCAGTGAATAGGGAGGGCTATGACATCAGGGGGCTCCCAATCCCAGCACTCAACATCCTTGAGCCCCTAAACCTCTAGGAATTCCTTGATGCACACCCTGAGAAACTAGGTCCCCATCCCAGATGGTGCCCCCAGAAGAGAGTCACCCCAGAGTGACCTCCTTGGGAGCTGTGTCACATCAGCCCCATATTCCAATTCCCAAAACACACCACAGCCTGCAGTCATGCTTGACACAGACTACAGCTCCTGGCAACCATTGCAAACTCTCTTTAATTCAAGTTCACCTACATACTGTTTGCACACACCTGGACTCAGTGGACTTACAATCACAGCACAGCAAATAAACACACCACCGCCACAGCTCAGTGTGTAGTATATGCTCTGTATTGCTTAAGCTCCTGTATGTTGCCAAGCCTATTTATTCTCATGAATGTTATTTTGGTTTTGACTCTAGTTCTGTTTTATGGTTTTGATTACTGCTCTGCCTCATACCCATTGGATGCTCATTGCCTGATTATTGCCTTCTTACTGATGATGCTTCTAGTGGACTGCAATTGGGTCCACCTCCAACATATGCCTGACAGCTAAACAGGGCTAGTTTTGTCAAGCACATTTTGCAACACTGGTTATGCAAAGCTCTTCCCCTGAGTATGTTTCATGAGATACTGTATTTTTGGTAGAAACATTATAATTATAGACATTTCCATCAAATATTTAATAAAAATGCAAAAGCATAGAAATAATTTCAATTAAACTCATAAAACTTTGAGTTTGCTGATGTTTCTCAAGGAGTGGTATGGAGCTGATTCATGTTCATTTTTGGTTTTGTGCTCATTTTATGCTCTTGAACAGTGAAATGTTTTTGTTTTTTATTTTCTTTGAAAACTCAATCTTGTCTGAAAGAAAAAAAAATAGTTGATTAATGCTTGAAGTGTTTATTCACATTTACAGTACCTTGCAAAATTATTTACACAACATCCCTACCACTTTAAAGGTGCACATTGATTTTAAGTGTGATACAAACAATAATTAAGATGAAAAAAAAAAAAAACAGAAATCTGGAGCATGCATATGTAGGTATTCACCCCCCAAAGTCAATACTTTGTAGAGCCACTTTTTGCTACAATTACAGCTGCAAGTCTCTTGTGGTATGCCTCTATTAGCTTAGCACATCTAGCCACTGGGATTTTTGCCCATTCCTCAAGGCAAAACTGCTCCAACTCTTTCAAGTTAGATGGGTTGCGTTGGTGTACAGCAATCTTCAAGTTATGCCACAGATTCTCAATTGGATTGAGGTCTGG
>JAOBAM010000012.1:5053094-5064510 GCA_025212355.1 Notarius kessleri
GGGGCTCCTGGCTTCTCATTTTATTAGATGATGAAATAAGGCTCTCCAAACTGTATTAGCAAAATTTCCATCATACCCAAATTAAGTCGCCTCGGGTGACCGGACCACCGCAAATTTCGAGCCCTGATATCTATTATGGACAGAATGAAGCAGTAGGAGTGAGGATTTGGGAAAATAATCACCAAGGAAACAGTGACAGATGGAGCTGCTGAGATGATCTGAACTCTTGTTTTCTCTCTCTCTCTGATCAGGAGATGGACCAGACGACAAGCGATCAAAGAAAAAACGTAAAAAGAAGAAACGGATAAAGCAGGACGAAGAAGAGGAGGAGGACGTCACGGCGCAGGAAGAGGCTTTGGATAGGACCGATTATGAAAACGGTGGCGCAAAAGTGAGTCACGTGACCACCAACGCCGACTCTGAGACTTTAGAAAGCAACGCACCACATGTCGAGATCGTTACGTTTCAGGATCCATTGAAGAAGAATAAATTAAAACGGGCTGTCGAAGCAGAAACCGAAGTAAGCCGAATAGTATCTGTATACGTCTTTCAGAATTCTGAGCTTTGTTTATTTCGAAAAACGAGTGAAATATTTCTATTCCGTCTGTGTTCTTAGGTGGCTGAAGTGAAGGAGAAAAAGACAAAGGACCTGGATGTTCTCAGCATGGAAAAGGTACTTTCATTTCGTTTCACAAATTTGATTACTCTGAAAGGAAGTGTGCTTCAAGATCCATATTCGGTGTTCTCATGACGTGGGCGTGTCCCTCCACAGGCTCGGCTAGACGTCCACCAGTTCGGCATCAGGGGATTCCAGAAGCACCAGCAAAGGGTTTTCGAGCAGGACAGAGCCATCATGCTGGGAGCCAGGGTAAGGTTTAACAAAAAGGTTTTCTGAAAATTCCGTATCAGAAGCACGGCAAGTCAACAATACGTCTGCGTTTCTTTTTTTTTTTTGCTCTTTTATCAGCCTCCGAAGAAGGACTATATCAATTACAAAGTGTACCAGCAGATGATAAAGGAGAAAAAGTCCAAAGAAAAGGAGCAGGAGGCCAGTACGGTAGGTCGAAGACTCTGTTCTCGAGATCATGTGTGTAGGTTAAAGGAAATTTTTAGGACTTTTAAACGACGTACAGATTGTGAGACCTGACTAATATTCATGTGCCTTGACACACAGGATGTGCAGAACAAAAAGAAGAAGAAGAAAACATCTGGAAAGCAAAAGTACGATCAGTGCTTATTATTCATTAATTCCAGTTGAGTCTTAAATAAGGTGTCGAATGTCGCATCTTTTAATCCGTTAAACTCCTGATAAATTCTTCTTGATGAATTGTCTTCGTACAGTGTGTTCTAGCATTATCATATTGGGATGTTTTGTGAAACGGCGAACGATCTGACACCGATCAGCCATGACGTTATGACCACTGACAAGTGAACGTTGATTATCTAATTACAATGGCACCCGTCAAGGGGTGGGATATATTAGGCAGCAAGATGGGGAACAGTCAGTTCTTGAAGTTGATGTGTTGGAAGCAGGAAAAATGGGCAAGCGTCTGAGGATAAGGATCTAAGCGACTTTGACAAGGGCCAAATTGTGATGGTGAGACGACTGGGTCATTTCTCCAAAATGGCACATCTTGTGGGGTGTTCCTGATATGCAGGGGTTGGTACCGAACAAAAGTGGTTCAAGGATCCAGAAGTGAATCAGCGACAGGGTCATGGGTGTCGAAGGCTCATTGATTGACACCTTATAGTCCTGGGTATGACTTTAAACTGTAACCAGTGGTGAGTCTCAGGTCCAGGAGGACTTGAGTATTGGGGAAAGTGAAGTTACCCCTTAATCACCATTGCTCGGAGTGGTAGCACCTGCCTGGGTTCCAGCTATGGGTTAAATAGTGCATCACCAATAAGGTACTGGTAAAAGGGCGCTTTTCAGTGCGCTGTGGCAGATGAACCCAACTGGGTCAATGGCACACCACCTGATTGCATGCACACCAATGGATGGCATCACTTGGCAAGTCAGTTGTCACTGCAGGGCGACTTCCATACCCGTCAGGTCTGTGGCACTTTTGTGCCCCACTTGGCATCAGGTCTGGAGGTCCAGAGAGACAACACGATGGGGACACGACATCGTTACTGTGCAAGGCACTTTGTTAGGAAAGAAGGCCTTGCGGCCCATCTGCGTTTCTGTGCATCCCAATGAAGTGGTTATCATCGCTAGCGATGGACAGCCGACAACGATTGACGCCTTTGTTTTCGCCAGCATTAACTTTTTCAGCAGTTTGTGCTACAGGTATTCTTCTGGATTGGACCATATGGGCTAGCCTTCATGCCCCATGCGAATCAACAAGCCTTCAACACCCATGACCATGTTGCCGGTTCACCTTTAGATCCTTGGACCACTTTTGGTAGGTACTGACCCAGTCATGTAGCCCTCACAATTTGGCCCTTGTCAAAGTCGCTCAGATCCTTAACCTCAGACGCTTGCCCATTTTTCCAGCTTCCAACACATAAGCTTCTTCAAGAACTGACTGTTCTATTTCTTGCTGCCGAATATATCCCACCCCTTGACAGGTGCCGATGATTGATGATCTCATTACAATGTTACTCACGTCAGCTGTCAGTGGTTTTATTGTTATGGCTGATTGGTGTGTGTATATGAGGCTGTATATCCAGTACATGTCTGTTTTTGGTCGAAGTATAACGTTTTCTTGTTTGTTTTTAGGAATGTGAAACGTAAATCCGGTTCCTCCGGCGCAGATCCGACGGGCCACGTGGGCCGCTTCAAGGACGGCATGCTGGTCCTGAGCTCGAAAGATATTCAGAAGTTAAATAGAAGAGTGAGAAAGTGAGGGGTGAATTTTGCTGCTTTAACAGGACTGAACCAAATCTCCACCACTTTACCTGTAATGAAAGTACATGATGCGCAATGGATTATGGGTACAAGCGAGAAATCTCACAATGCTGGACAGAAACCCATTGATATTTTGTGTGTGTGTGTGAGGGAGAGACATGAATAAAAATGAAAACCTGACAGGTGCCTCGATTTATCACAGTTTTACTCATTTATGAAAAAGAGAAGGAAAAAGACAATGCTTTTGGATTACACGTGATAATTACAATGCAGTCGTAATGATATATCTCACACAGAGGTACAAAACATTAACATAGAGGCAGGAGAAAGGAGGAACCCAGAGTAGAAAAATGAACAAATTTAGAAGAATCACAGCACAGCTTTGAAAACCAGGCTCATAATTCACTCGAGGGTTCAGCACAGATTTGTTGAGATTAAGTTCCTTAGGCTGGGATCAGACTACATGAGGTTTTCAGGATGATCAGCATCATGGTGCTATAAAATCTCGGCCAGGAGACTGGCAACACTACAAGTTTGACTTTGACCAATCAGCTTTCACGTCTCTGTGTCCTTGTCTTCGAGGAGGAGGGGCAAGAAATGGTCAATCAGGGCTGTCAAGGAACATGGAGGGATTGTCGAAAATAAAAAATTCTGACATGCTTGACTTTTCGTCAAGGTTTTGTTGGACGTCCCAAATGCCACATCGCTATCCTCTGATTGATTACGTCACACTACGCGGTCTGTTCAT
This sequence comes from Notarius kessleri, assembly GCA_025212355.1. Classification (NCBI taxonomy): domain Eukaryota; kingdom Metazoa; phylum Chordata; class Actinopteri; order Siluriformes; family Ariidae; genus Notarius; species Notarius kessleri. Next base: position 5,056,694 of record JAOBAM010000012.1, read on the forward strand.
CATTCGCGACTTTCATATTCAGGCCCAGGTCTGGGAATTCTCTCTTAGCCATGGCGCCGGATTCATGTTGCCTGATCCGGGCATTACGGCAGAATGGATCCAACTACAAATCCATTCATCCATCCTCAGATTTGTCCATCCATTCATCTATCTATCTATACTTCAACTGTCTGTATATTCTTCCATCCCTTTCTGTTCCTTCCAGCTATAATTTCCTCATTTCTAGCCCTTCTACTCCTTTCATTCTTCCATCCATCAATCTATGCATCTGTATTCCAGTTATCTTTGTGTCTATTCTCCCATCAATCCTTTCATCAATCTACCTATACCTCAACTGTCTGTAGATTCTTCCATCCATCTCTTTCTTTTCTTTCCAGCCATAGTTTCCTCATTTCTGTCCCTTCTACTGCATCCATCCATCCATTCAACCATCCATAAGTTCATCCATCTATTAATCTGCACATCTATCTATGCATCTGTATTCTTCTTCCAGCCATCTTTCATACATCTATCTGTCTATTCTTCCATTGATCCTTTCATCCATCCATCCATCCATCCAACTACAAGTCCATTCATCCATCCTCACGTTTGTCCATGTGTTCATCCACTCATTCATTCATCATCCTATCTATACCTCAACTGTCTGTAGATTCATCCATCCATCCCTTTCTTTTGCTTCCACTTATAATTTCCTCATTTCCATCCCTTCTACTCCTTTCATATTTCCATCCATCCAACCACCCACAAGTCCATCCATCTAGTCATCTATATATCCATATTCTTTCATACATCTATCTCTGCATCTACAGTATACTTCCATTGATCCTTTCATCCATTCATCAATCTATCTATACCTCAACTGTCTGTAGAATCTTCCATCCATCTATCTATCTTTTCTTTCCAGCTGTAATTTCCCTCATTTCTGTTGCATCCAACCACCCACAAGTCCATCCATCTAGCCAGCTATGCATCCATATTCTTCCATCCATCCTTCATACATCTGTCTATTCTTCCATTGATCCTTTCATCTATCCATCTATTCAGCAGTCAGTCCCTCCATCCATCCTCAGGTTCGTCCATCTGTTCATCCATCCATTCATCAATCTATCTATCTATACTTCAACTGTCTGTAGATTCTTCTGTCCATCTATCTTTCTTTTCTTTCCAGCTATAATTTCCTCGTTTCCTTCCCTTTGACTCCATCCATCCATCTTTCTATTCAACCACCCACAAGTCCATCCATCTATTAATCTGCACATCATACATCTATCTCTGCATCTATACTTCCATTGATCCTTTCAGCCATCCATCCATTCAGCATTGAGCATTATGCATCTGTATTATTCTTCTAGCCATCTTTCATACATCTATTCTTTCATTGATCCTTTTATCCATCCATTCATCCATCCTCATGTTTGTCCATCTGTTCATCCACCCATTCATTCATCAATCTATCTATACCTCAACTGTCTGTAGATTCATCCATCCATCCTTTTCTTTTCCTTCCAGCTATAATTTCCTAATTTCCATCCCTTCTACTCCTTTCATTCTTCCGTCCATTACAGAAGCTTACAGGATTTGCAGATAACCATAGCGTGCATGCATTTCTTATGCATCAAGATTATCGTCTCCCAAACTGGACAGTATATCTTCTCATAGAAATGGTTCTCTTCATCATAGACACACTGGTCCTTGCTTTACATTTTTGGAGTTGCGAATGAGCATTTAGAACATTTGCTGAACAGCTGATTTAAATGGCAGAGCTCTGGAAATGCATCCCGTCCAAAAAATAATAATAAATCACACTTCTATTTATTTGTCTTGAATGAACTCCTCCTTATTCACCTTGTAAGATGAAAAGATATTTCTCCTGGAAGCTGTTTAGCTGTGATTTTCCAATCTAATACAGTAATCCAGTATAAAAAGTGCCTTTTAAAGCAAGGTGGCTCTGTTACAAAGATTTTAGATCCTCAATCCATCCATATACCTAAAGACAGTTATGAAACATCATTTGTAAGACCTGTAACATTTTTTATATTGTCTGGTGATGCCATGAGGACTTTGAGAACATGGTTCATTTCCATCTCCGTGTATTTACTTACACATCAAATGTGCTGACGGCCTGAAGAAGACGACGAAGAAGAAGACACCCCTTATGTCTAATTACAAAAATTCAATGTATTTGAAAATACATTTTTGCAATAAGAATTTATAAACGTCAATATTTTTTCACACCATTTATTTAGACTTTGATTGCAAAAAGTTTGGTATGATTCTGACTGTGATGCTTCTGTGCTGCTTTTTGTCTTAAGCCTTAAGGTAAAAAAAAAAAATCACCACATACCTTGCAGCTTTCAAACCACGCCAAAGCGTGACGCTTCCACTTTGCATTTGGTTACAGTATATACAACACAAGTAGACTATAAGATCATAAACCTCATGCTCAGGCCGTATTGGCTCCATCGTTTACAGCGGTGTACCATGCAAAATTAAACAAGGTTCCCCACAAGACTGGTAAACTATACAGCTCAGAAATCACACAAGGAGGAAAAACAAGAGCAAGGTATTCAATTGAAATCGAGTAAAAGATATCTGAGAAATTACTCTGGAATGTTATTTGTTTTCTTTTCATATGTATCACAGTGTGAAAGGCTTCAGTCTCAGATCCTGAAGGACTAAATCCATGTCTGATTTGACTAAGCAGCAAATGATTTTCTGATATTTTCACAAATTTCACATTCTTCGAGATCATTCGTTTCCTTTGGCACATGTAAAAGTACCAACTTATTCCAAGTGTGAAGTTCTTGAGAGTTTTGAAAGAACCAAACCAAAGATGGTCTTGGAAGGTCCTGTCTTCCAGACACAGACTGAGCCTAGTACAGAATTAACGGTTTTCTAACTATGGCAGTAGAAAAGTCTAATCTGTGTCCGGAGCACCACCCAGCTGAGGATTTAAACCTGAGAATTGTGTAAGGTGTTTTAACCTTGTGGCAATCTAAGGGTACTAATGAAGGGTAGTTCCACCAGTTTGTCCAAACTTTACCACCAAATTGGTACCTTCTAGAAAGCCTACAAAGCAGAGGAAGGGCTCGTTAAAGGTTCCTTATTTGGAATAAACCAAAGAACCCTTCAGGTCGCTAGATGGAACCTTTTTCCTCGGATTGTAAGTGATGGCAACTGGAAATAAGCAAGTATCATTGTTCTCTAAGGGAAGAATCAAGGTTTGTTTAAATGAATATTGGTCAGGGGTTTAAATCATCCATTTCACAAGAAAAGCATAGAAGAACCAAAGAGGGCCCATCGAGAAAGCTTGAAGGCCATGGACCCTCCAACTGGAGTCTTTGAAAAACGGTTCCTCATATGTTCTTTGGATGGTTATAGAATAGAAACCCTCTGCTGTAAAACTTTATATAGAATCTTTAAGGGTTCCCCTGGTGGAACAAACCAAAGAACCCTTTAGACTGCTCGATGTAATCATTGTTTCTAAAATTGTAAACGATGGTAACTGGCAGGGATCATGTTCTTGATGGGAAGAGTCTTTTTTTTCTGAACAAAATTTGGTCAGAAGTTTGGAGAAGAATCATCCTCATGGTAAGAGACACACAGAAACTATTTTTCAATCCATTTAAATTGTACAAACCCAAGTTACTCTGTAAGAGCAGATGAATCAAATGGTGCTACCAAAGAGGGACCTTCTAGAAAGCCTGAGGGCAATGTGTTCTCCAGGTACAGTCTCAGAAATGAGGATTCCTCACAGGTTCTTTGGACAGTTATGGATTGTAGCTAAAACAGAAACCCTCTGTTATAAGGTTCCACAGAATCTTTCAGGGTTGCCCTCCTGGAACAAACCAAAGAACCCCTCAGGCTGCTTGATGCAAGTTTGTAAGTGATGGCAACTAGAAACAAGCAGGTATCACTGATCTTGATCAGAGGAGGCAGTTTTGCTTCTGTTGAAAATGTGGTGAAGAGTTGAAGAGTCTTCCTGATTTCAAGAAAATCCTGGAAAACTTTCAGTCAATTTCAGGTCTACAGACCCCAAATATTGGTGCTGGTTCTGTAAATGCAGAATAATAGACAGAAGAGCAGGATGAATGGGTATGACCTCATCCACAATGGGTTCCACATAGGTTCTTTGGATGGTTATGGGTTGTAGCTTTTTAAAACCCCTCTGTTTTGAGGTTCTGCAGACAATCTGGAAGGGTTTCCTCAATTGGGACAAACCAAAGAACACTTTGGATTGTAACCTTTGAACCTAAATGTGGAAAAATCCTCCAAAGTGCAACCTTATGCTAAAACCCTCTGTTTTGAGGATCTCCATAGAATCTTTCAAGATAAAATCCAGGAGTTTTTAAACCTGGGCCCTATTTTCCCAGCCCCTTGGGTTCAAATGTTTACTCGGGACAAAACCAATTGAAATTGGTCCAGTGTTTAGTTAGAACACAATAACGGGCAACCACAAAACGGGTATACAATATAATTCTACAGGGCAATCATCTGTGTCAAAGTAGATGTAGATTTATAGTTATAGTTGCCAGTTATTGAGTCATTCTGATGGCAAAACAAAAAAACACACATCACAAATTCAGTCCATTTAAGACCCAGAGAGTCCAAATGTTCTGTACATACAGAGGATGAGGTACTCTAATATGGTGCACCAAAAAGATAGCACTTCACAAATTTACTGGCTCGATAAACATCCCAGGGCAGCACAGTGGTGCAATGGTTAGCACTCTTGCCTTACAGCAAGAGGGTTCTGGATTTGAACCTCATGGCCAACTGGGGTCTTTCTTGATGGAGATTGCATGTTGTTCTTTTGCCTGCATGGGGGTTCTCCAGTTTCCTCCCATGCTCCAAAGACATGCAGATTAGATCATCTTGCCCCTGAGTATGAATGGATGCTTGTCTTTGTTGTTAGATAGATTGGCAACCTGTCCAGGTTGTACTTTGCCTCTTGGCCAGAGTCAGCTGGGCTTGGCTCCAGCTTCCCCTGCAGCCCTGATGGACAAGCGGTATAGAGAATGGGTGGATAAATATCTCAGCATTGTTTAGTAGTTGGGTGGCACGGTGGTGTAGTGGTGAGCACTGTCGCGTCACAGCAAGAAGGTTCTGGGTTTGAGCTCAGTGGCCAACAGGGGCCTTTCTGTGTGGAATTTGCATGTTCTCCTCGTGTCTGTGTGGGTTTCCTCTGAGTGCTCCGGTTTCCCCCACAGTCCAAGGACATGCAGGTTAGGTTAATTGGTGGCTCTAAATTGACCGTAGGTGTGAGTGTGAACGGTTGTTTGTGTCTATGTGTCAGCCCTGCGATTATCTGGCGACTTGTCCAGGGTGTACCCCGCCTCTTGCCCATAGTCAGCTAGGATGGGCTCCAGCTTGCCCACAACCCTGCACAGGATAAGTGGTTGCGGATAATGGATGGATGTTTAGTAGTTCATCTTGCTGTTTGGCCACTCTGTATGTGGCAATTTTACACAACATCCAGGGATTTAATATGCTCATCCAATGAACCATTCAAGATGATGCAGCAGAGTTTGAGCTGGAATTTGGTCAAGTTAACTAAAGCATGAAAGCTAATTTCACAATTGTATATCACTTTGTCAAAATATTGGCTATACTGAACTACACTGTATATAGCAAATAGGTCATGTTGTTGGTTCGTCAATCTGACCCCAATGCAAGCCCACCAAGCAGAATTTCACCATGAAATGCTTCAGCATCTACATTAGCTAAACATTTATAACCAGGTTAAGCTCACATTTTGAAGAACACAATGGATGGAATTTGAATAAACAGTAATAACTCTCCTTCATAGCTTTTTGATCCTGTTGGGAACGCCGCCTGGGATGAGTTTACTGTAAACACATGGAGTTCTGATTGTACACACTGAGATTCCATTAAGAATACGGGGGGAAATAAATATATTTGAGATAGACTGTAATTTTTAAAAAGTTCTCTTTGATCTCCAGCCAAATGGTGTTGAGGAGCGGCTTTGCCTCATGAAGAAAAAGAACGCGGAGGTACAACCCAGATGTATCTCATTCCCACAGGTCAGAGGTCATTATTTGATGTTCTTTGGTACTTCTAAGCCTGTGATTAGGGTCACCTACAAAATACAGAAAAGTCTCATCATAACATTTTGTACGGTTATGATTCTGTCCAGACATTTTGACTGGATATTTCTGAAAAATACAATCGAAAACAAACATGGGCTACATCCAAAACCTCCTAAATAATATGTAAGGAGTAAAAACAGGATGGAACATGCTGGGAAACAGACTTGATTACTTTCTTTATAAACAGCATGTTTTATTCTTTTAGAATTTGGTGCAAGAGGCGTGTCATATTGTCATATAAACTCCATTTATAGTTATCGACTCGCCGGCCACTTTATTAGGAACACCCATCGACCTGCTGTTTGATGCAGTTCTCTAATCAGCCGATCCCTTGACACCAGCGCAATGCATCAAATCACGCAGAAACAAATCAAGAGCTTCAGTTAATGTCGAACATCAGAATGGGAAAAATTGTGATCTCAAAGTGTGACTTTCTTTCACTGTGGCATGGGTGATGGGTTGAGCCAGATGGACTGGTTTGAGTATTTCAGAAACTGTTGATTTCCTGGGGTTTTCACACACAACAGTCTCTAGAGTTTACACAGAATGGTGCGAAAAACAAAAAACATTGAGTGAGCGACAGGTCTGTGGGTGGAAACAAACGCCTTGTTGGCGTTTGAGGTCAGAAGAAAATGGCCAGATTGGTTTGAGATGCCAAGAAGGATGTAGTAACTCAAGTAATCACTCTGTCCAACCTTGGTGAGCAGAAAAGCATCTCAGCATATACAAAACATCAAACATTGATGTGGATGGGCTACAAGAACAGAAGAGCACACTAGGTTCCACTCCTGCCAGCCAAGAAAAGGCCTTCATCAGCACAGACTCACCTAAACAAAAAGCTGAAGATTAGAAATTGCAGGGAGGTTCATTTCTTTCCAGTCTTCACCTTCCCAGTTTGGGTGTGGCTGCACCCATGACAGCCTATTGTTCCTGGCTGACACTAGTGGAACCTGGTGTAATCTTCTGCTCTTGTAGCCCATCCACCTCAAGGATTGATGTGTTGTGCGTTCTGAGATGCTTTTCTGTTCAACACAGATGTAAATCGTGATTATTTGAGTTACTATAGACTTCCGGTCAGCTCAGACCAGTCGAGTCATTCAACTCCGATCTCTCTCATCAACAAGGTGTTTCAGTCTGAAGACCCTCCACACACAGGATGGTTTGTTCTGTTTTTCACACCATTCTCTGTAAATTCTATAGGCTGTTGTGTATGAAAATCCCAGATCAGAAGTTTTTGATTTAATTCATTGTACTCCTGCTACACGATCGGCCGTTTCGATAACAGCATAAATGAGCAGGTGTACCAGTGTTCCTTAAATTGATCATATTATATTTCTACTTTGATTTATATTTCCAATGTAAGTGTTTTTTTTGTGTGTGTGAAAGGGTTTAACTGAAGTGCTTCAGGGAAAAAAAAAGTCTAAACATTTTAAAGGTGAGAAGTTTTTAAAGAACATAATATTCGATGGCTATTGGAACCGGCTGATACTCAAAATTTCCCTATCAGTATTGGTATCGGAAAAAGAAAAAGTGGTATCGTGCTCTTTTTAATTTGTGGATTACTGAAGTACAACCCCGATTCCAAAAATGTTGGGACAAAGTACAAATTGTAAATAAAAACGGAATGCAGAATTTACAAATCTCAAAAACTGATATTGTATTCACAATAGAACATAGACAACATATCAAATGTCGAAAGTGAGACAT
>JAOBAM010000012.1:5164389-5177143 GCA_025212355.1 Notarius kessleri
CTGTTCTAGCTGCAAAGGGTGGACCGACGTCATATTGAACCCTATGGATTAGGAATGGGACGTCACTTAAGCTCATATGTGAGTCAAGGCAGGTGAGCGAATACTTTTGGCAATATAGTGTATCTGATTGTTTCAGATAATTTCAACGTCTCATCAGTACTTGTTACATACGCGTGTACAAATGCTCAAGTATTTTTCATTAAAAAACAAGATGGCGTTTAGAATTTGCATAAAAGGGTGTGAACGAATGACCGATTGTACTGTAGTTTGGAAGACTATGTAATTTACCTGTTTTTACCCCACCGTAAGATTGGGATAATTGAATCGCAGTTGAATAATTGGTGAAAATGAATCGCTGTGTCGTCGTACCTTGCAAAATGCGTTGGTCTGGCTGGTCGAACGTTTGCTTATCCATGGAAATCCATTCTCCCTGGTATTTGCGTTCATATTTTTGGAGTTTGGTATTGGGTTTAGTCGCCATGATGAATGACTGCTTGTAAAAAAAAAAAACCGTCGGACAGCCTGGGTGAATCCTACATTACGGAAGTGATTGGTTAAAAATCAGTTGACGTCATACGATGCTGATTGGACATAATCGGGAGTATTTTTAACGTGGCGGTAGGGATTTCATACGGAGACAATAGTATCAGCAGTTCGAGCAGCATTGCTGATGAATATCGATGACGCGAGAGTGTTTTTTGTTTCTGTCTTGCAGAACCCAACGTTCTCCAGCTGGAGGATCCTGACTGTGAGGACGGTGGCGGCGGCGGCAGCGCGGCCTGCGAGTCGGTTTTCTCTCTGAACGCAGAGAAGATTCTAGTGAGCAGCTGAGTGTGACGCCGCCTGTATACGTATATGCTTGTGGATTTTTTTTTAAATTTATTTTTAAAATAAACCAGACTCTTCATCTGTCATCTGAGCTGGTTTTGCGTTGTCGTGTTGAATTGGTGGCTTGTGTCAAACGATGGGAGATGCAAACTTTTGGAGCTTGTGTGTGTGTTTTTATGTTGTCAGAGCCAGGCCAGGCTGTTTGTGGAGCAGCGCCGCTTTCCGTTCCCCGTCGAAGACCACAACACCAACGAGGAGCTTGGTATGCCATTTTCCTTCTCTCTCTCTCTCTCTCTCTCTCTCTCTCTCTCTCTCTTTCTCACATTTGCGACGATGTACTGATGTGAGTCTGTGCTGGCTCTCAGCCATAGGATACGTCCTCATCGGGAACGGGCTTTACGATGAAGCGATCAAACACTTCTCCCTGCTCCTGCAGGTCGGTTCTGTATGATCGAACTCACTTATCATTGCGTATAGTTTTGTTTCCTTCTTTATAAAGTAAGGAGTGATTGTTGGGTGTTGATCAGGGAGATCCAGAGCTGGTCAGTGCCATGTACGGGAGAGGGATAGCCTACGGGAAAAAGAGCTTACAGGTAAGACGGTGTATCTCAGGTGTGTTCAGTTTTCTGAAGAGAGGTGATGGAGATGCTTCACCTTCCGCTTTGTTTGCATTAGGACATAAAGAACGCTGACTTGGCTCTGTACGAGTTAAGCAGAGTGATCACGCTGGAGCCCAACAGCCCAGAGGTGTACGAACAGAGAGCGGAGGTGCACACACCAACAGGCCAGGCCACGCCTCTTTAACTGACACACACGCACACCAAAACAGGCCGTGCCTCTTTAACTGATGCGCACAGGCCATGCCTCCTTCACTGACATACACATATACAAACATGCTATGTCTCTTTAACTGAGACAGAGGCCACGCCTCCTTCACTGATACACACACACACACACAGGCCATGTCTCTTTAATTGAGACAGAGGCCACGCCTCCTTCACTGACACGCACACAAACAGGCCGTGTCTCTTTAATTGAGACAAAGGCCACGCCTCCTTCACCGACACACACACACACACACAGGCCATGTCTCTTTAATTGAGACAGAGGCCACGCCTCCTTCACCGACACATACACACACACACAGGCCATGTCTCTTTAATTGAGACAGAGGCCACGCCTCCTTCACAGACGCGCACACAAACAGGCCATGTCTCTTTAATTGAGACAGAGGACACGCCTCCTTCACTGACACGCACACAAACAGGCCATGTCTCTTTAATTGAGACAGAGGACACGCCTCCTTCACTGACACACACACAAACAGGCCATGTCTCTTTAATTGAGACAGAGGCCACGCCTCTTTCACAGACACACACACAGGCCATGTCTTTAATTGAGACAGAGGCCACGCCTCTTTCACAGACACACACACACACACACACAGGCCATGTCTCTTTAATTGAGACAGAGGCCACGCCTCCTTCACAGACGCGCACACGCAGGCCATGTCTCTTTAATTGAGACAGAGGCCACGCCTCTTTCACTGACAGACACACACAGGCCATGTCTCTTTAATTGAGACAGAGGCCACGCCTCTTTCACTGACAGACACACACAGGCCATGCCTCTTTAATTGAGACAGAGGCCACGCCTTCTTCACTGACTGACACACACACACAAACAGCCCACACTTCTTTAACTGATACACACAGGCCACGCCTCCTAAATTGACAGGCCATGCCTCCTGCAGAGGCCACGCCTCCTTCACAGACACTCACGCATACAAAAACAGGCCATGTCTTTTTCACTGAGACATAGGCCACGCCTCCTTCACTGCCTGACACACACTGACCACACTTCTTTAACTGTGACACACTGGCCACGCCTCCTTCACTGAGCCTACACTGTATAATTTACTTTTATATACATTTTGTCATCTGTAATAGTGTTATTGTATTTGTGTGTGTGTGTGAATGTAGATTCTCTCTCCTCTCGGAAGGATTAGTGAAGCTCTGAGTGACCTCACTAAAGCCATCCAGCTGCAACCTTCAGCACGACTTTACCGCCATCGAGGGACCCTCCTCTTTATTTCAGAGGTACACACACACGTTTGACCCAGCCCATACACACAAGCTCTTGGAAAAATTGCAGCATGTAATTTGCTTTGCTGTAGAAATAGTAACAGGAGTGATCTGAACGTGTGGTGTGTTCAGGACTACGTCGCTGCTATGGAGGACTTCCAGCAGTCTCTGGAGCTGAAGAGGAGTCAGCCGATTGCCATGCTCTATAAAGGCCTCACCTTCTTCCACAGGGGCCTGCTTAAGGTAAACACACCTCGTATACGGGTTAACTCCTCACTGCAGAACAGACTGCCCCAGGGGGTGGAGTCGGACCTGCAGCTCGCAGGATAAGTGTGCGGTTTGGTGCTCTACAGCGCAGGAGGAGTTGGATGAGGTCTGGCTCCACCCCCAGGTTCTGCAAGTTAAAAAAACGATGTTTCTCTGCACACAGGAGGCCATTGAGACTTTCAAAGAAGCGCTGAAGTTGAAGTCGGACTTCATCGACGCACACAAAAGCCTGGCTCAGGCATACAGGTAACACACACCCACCCAAGCACCTGCTGCTCATGTTCCTGGCCTTGCTGTGGAATCAGGAATGGTTATGATTAAACACCCACCTTGATGTATACACGTGTAGGGAGTTGGGGGATTTTGACAGCGCCATGGAGAGTTTCCAGAAAGCTCTACTGCTGAATCAGAATCACCTTCAGTCTCTCCAGCTCAGAGGGATGATGCTGTATCATCACGGCAGCCTGCAGGACGCCATCGGCAACTTCAAGGCAAGCGTCAGCCACTGTTTATATATGCGCGATTTAAGAGATTTTCGGTTTCCTGAGAACCGCAACTCGCTGGATCAAACCCTCAAGCGTGAAAGATCGCTCCGTTTAGAACTAGAACAGTGTGTTTGAATTGCACTCCGGTCTGTCGTTTATGGTGCAGAGGTGCCTGCAGCTGGAGCCGTATAACGAGGTGTGTCAGTACATGAAGGGCCTGAGCCACGTGGCCATGGGACAGTTCTACGAAGGCATCAAGGCTCAGACGAAGGTCATGCTCAACGACCCGCTGCTGGGCCAGAAAGCCAGCTCGGAATATCTCAAAGTCAAATACCTCAGAGGTGACCTGCGTCTGGTGATCATTTTATACAAAACGCCTTAAAGAGCAAGTCCTCGGGGTCCGTTAACTCCTGAACGTCTTCTGTTCCAGAGTACTCTCGATATTTGCACTCTCACCTGGACATCCCTGTCGCAGAATACAACGTGGATCAGGATCTTCCGGGGAACTTTAAGAACCACTGGGCTAAAAATCTGCCCTTCCTTATCGAGGACTACGAAGAGCAACCTGGACTGCAGCCGCACATAAAGTCGGTTTGGTTTTATTTATTTATTTATTTTCCTCAGTGTTTTTGCATTTGTTTTGGCGCCCATCCTCAAGCAATAATGTGTGTCCGTGTGGGTTTTGATCTTTTATTTTTAAGGGATGTTCTACCTCAGGATTTTGACAGTTACTCTCCAGAGGTGCAGAAGTTGATCTGTACGGCGGATCATCTCGGCATGCTCATGCAGTACAACACATCAGGGTTCCTGTCCAACCAGCGCGTCCACAGAGGTCAGTCCTGTCGCCGTGTGCTGCCTGATAGGAAACAAACCTGTACTGTTTAGTTTAATAATCGCTTGGGGGGGGACACAGTAACTAGACAGGAGCAAAATTCACACGAACCTGTGTAACAATTGGTGGACTCCTGTATTAATTAGTAAACCCTTCTGATAATTGGTGTACGATTTGGTGAACGCCTGTAATAACTGGTGAATTGGTAAACCCCTGTAATAATTCATGTAATAATTGGTGAAGCCCTCTGATAATCGGTGTGTGAATTGGTGATGTAATTGGTGTAATACTTGGTAATTGGACGAATAATTGGTGAATTGATGCTGTAATTGGTGAACCCCTCTAATAATTGATTTGGTGTTGTAATTGGTGTAATAATTGGTGAACCCCTCTAATAATTGGTGAATTGGTGTAATAATGGGTGTAATAATTGGTGAATTGGACTAATAATTGGTGAATTGATGTTGTAATTGGTGAACCCCTCTAAAAATTGATTTGTGTAATAATTTGTGTAATAATTGGTGAACCCCTCTAATAATTGGTGAATTGGTGTTGTAATTGGTGTAATAATTGGTAAAACCCTGTAATAATTGGTGTTGTAAGTGGTGTAATAATTGGTGAAACCCTGTAATAATTGAACCTCTCTAATAATTGGTGAATTGGTGTTGTAATTGGTGTAAATATTGGTGAAACCTTGTAATAATTGTTGTAAGTGGTGTAATAATTGGTCAGTTGGTAAAATAATTGGTGAAACCCTGTAATAATTGGTGTTGTAAGTGGTGTAATAATTGGTGAAACCCTGTAATAATTGGTGAATTGGTGGTGTAATTGGTGTAATAATTGGTGTTGTAAGTGGTGTAATAATTGATCAGTTGGTGTAATAATTGGTCTTGTAATTGGTGTAATAATTCGTGAGCCCCTTAACAATTGGTGAATTGGTGTAATAATTGGTGAAACCCTCTAATAATTGGTGAATTGGTGTTGTAAGTGGTGTAAAAATTGGTGAAACCCTGTAATAATTGGTGAACCTCTCGAATAATTGGTGAATTGGTGTTGTAATTGGTGTAATAATTGGTCAGTTGGTGTAATAATTGGTGAACTGGTGTTGTAATTGGTGTAATAATTCGTGAACCCCTTAACAATTGGTGAATTTGTGTAATAATTGGTGAACCCCTCTAATAATTGGTGAATTGGTGTTGTAAGTGGTGTAATAATTGATCAGTTGGTGTAATAATTGGTGATGTAATTGGTGTAATAATTCGTGAACCCCTTAACAATTGAAGTGGTGTAATAATTGGTGAAACCCTGTAATAATTAGTGAATTGGTGTTGTAAGTGGTGTAATAATTCGTGAACCCCTTAACAATTGGTGAATTGGTGTAACAATTGGTGAAACGGTGTTGTAAGTGGTGGTGTAATTGGTGAACCCCTGTAACAGGTGTAATAATTTTTAGTGGGAATTAGTAGAAATGATCCGCCTACTACTTGTAGCTATTCTTTGTTTAAACGTCCATCTTGTTTGCAAAGATACAGGTGGAAGAATGTAATGACTCACATAATCTGTTCATCTGTATAAAGCCATGGGTCTGGCCACCATTGAGGTGATGCAGGCGATGCAGCGGACGTGGAGTAACTCCAAAGTGCGCGTCAACGGCAAAACCAGGCAGCTCCAGTGGAGAGACATGTTCGACATCGCTGTTAAATGGAGGAGGTACCGCTTTCGGAAAGAAATACATGCAAATGAACTCTTTATTTCTTTTCAATGATAGAATCCTGTTCTAGAGTAGGTATCAGGTACTGCCGATATCTAATTGTGTGTGTGTGTGTGTGTGTGTGTGTGCAGGATCGCTGATCCAGATCAGCCTGTTCTGTGGTTGGACCAGATGCCTGAACGGAGCCTGAGCAGAGGATTTAATAACCACATCAACCTTATCAGGTGCTACTTGATATATCAGATGAGCAGATCGCATTATAGACCAGTTTGAACTGGTTCATTTCAGGATACCATTGATCCAGAAATCAGCTTCGTATCCACACCCCACTACCCTTTTCTGTCAGTTACAGTACTTGAGATGTCAAAAGCATGGATATTATATTGTCGTGTTCCCAGCCTTACGCTGATGTGCACGAGCATGCTCACGTTTTCGTACTGGTCTCGTATTAACCCTGTATGGCGTGCGTTTTGACGTTCAGGGGCCAGATCATCAACATCAGATATATGGAATACTTCAGCAGCATCCTCGACTTCATCAAAGACAGGATATTGGTCTATCACAGGTAAGCGGCTGCAATTTCGTACCTCGTCCTGATGATGATGGCGAGCATCCTGCCAGTTTAACACCATTACTCACTCGTGTTCAGCGCGTATAATCCACGAGGAGTGCAGGAAGTGAAACAGGCTCTGGAGAACGTGAACAAAGTGGAGGACCTGCTGCCTATAATGAAGGTAACAGCATTCCTTTAGAAGCCCAGCTCAGAAAATGTCAAGGGGGGGAAGAAGAAAATGCACGTGTATTCACACAGAAAGGTCACATGACTAGACATTCCAGCTTAATAAGAGTTTAAAGGTCATAGCTAGCAGTCTGAATTCTCTCTCTCTCTCTCTCTCTAAAGCAGTTCAACAGTAAAACAAGAGATGGCTTTACGGTCAACTCAAAGGTCCCGAGTATGAAGGATCCCGGGACGGAGTACGACGGCTTCACCATAACCATCACCGGAGACCGGTCAGCCATCACTCCTTCCTCTCCTTTCGCCTTTCCAGTATTAGTTTTCCATCCATTTCCTGGACATGTTTAGTTTTTCTTAATAAATTAATTTTTTTTTAAGTACAAATTCTCATTATGGCGGGGCGGGGGGCACCAACCCAAGAGTGTCCGAGTTGGTGTACACAACCATTCAGGCCGCTTTCGCTGTCCTGATTTGAGCCCAGAACTGCAACTCTCCTTCTAAAGAGACGCACAAGCAGCTCAAACACTCTCTCATGAGTTCCACGAGGTCATTCTTCTAATCTTATTAGTCCTTCTTCCAAAACACCGAGCCTCAATTCCCCGTCCAGGGGTGTGTTGGGTTTCTCTCCAAACTCGACATGTCACGGTGCGACCTGAACAGATCTCGTGCGGGGAAAGTTGTGCCGGCTGTGTTTATAATATCATCGTAATCCGAGAGAACATGCGCGCAGAGCTGTTGATGTCTGATTCGTATTGATTTGATGTTTTTTCATGCTGTCATTATGGATTATAAAAGCAGCGCACACACACTGAGTGGGTCTCGATTAGGGTGTGTGGGTTTGGATTAAAAACAAGGAACGGCATGGGCGTGCGTGGGAGAGAGAATTAGGCTGCATGATCAACTTGGGTATGTTTTTGTTTATTTACATGGAGATATGTAGTAATGATGGGGTGTTTCAATGATGCTTCAATAAATTGTGTGTGTGTGTGTGTACAGGGTGGGAAACATGCTGTTTTCCGTGGAGACTCAGACCACAGAGGAGAGGACACAGCAGTACCAGTCCGAGATCGAGGCTCTTTATAAAGATCTGACGGCTAAAGGCAAAGCGCTCATGCTGTCCTCTGAGCTCGGGGTGCGTTGTCTTACGCTCTCTGTCTGTCTCCGAGTATCGTCAAAGTGGTGAAATGGCATTTTTGCCAAAACAATAAAAAGAAAACGACAATACACTTCAAATTATCACCGAGTGCAAAGATCAATACATTATTATTATTAAGACAAACTGACGTGGATGTGCGACTCGCGAAAGGTGTTCGAGAGTGCGAGGAATGCGAAGCTCGATAACTGGATCAAACACGGTGTGTGTCATGCTGTTATCGGAAAATAATCAATGACAGCGTGGCGTGAAGTGGAGTCGCTCTGACCGCCACGCAGTTGATTAGTTTCCTCCTACAGCACGTCCCGAAGTGTTTTATTCCTCTTAAACTACAGCGAACTGTAACAAGTACAATTTGCCATTCATTAAAGAATGACATCAGTGCCGGAACTTTTTATTGTTCCAGAATAAAACGCGCTATAAACACTCCCTACTTTCTGATTCATTCTCTCTCTCACACACACACACACACACACACATGCTCAACATCTGTCTCACTCGTGCTCTCTCTCCCTGTCTGTGTGTGACTTTCTCTCTCTATCTCACTCACACGCGCGCGCTCTGTCTCTCTCTCTGTCTCTCGCTCTCACACGCTTGCTTTCTCTCTCTATCTCACTCTCACGCTCTCTCCTTCTGTCTGTGTGTCTGTCTCTCGCTCTCACACGCTTGCTTTATCTCTCTGTCTCACTCTCACATGTGCGCTCTCTCTCACATGCTCTCTCTGTCTGTCTCTCCTCTCTCTCGCTCTCACACTTGCTTTCTCTCTCTATCTCACTCTCACGCACACACGCACTCTCTCTCTGTCTCTCGCTCTCACATGCTTGCTTTCTCTCTGTCTCACTCTCACACACGCACGCTCTCTCTCACATGCTCTCCCCCTCTGTCTGTCTCTCCTCTCTCTCGCTCTCACGCTTGCTTTCTCTCTCTATCTCACTCTCACGCTCTCTCCTTCTGTTTGTGTGTGTCTGTCTCTCGCTCTCACACACTTGCTTTCTCTCTCTGTCTCACTCTCACGCACGCACGCTCTCTCTCACATGCTCGCTCTCTCTCTCTCTCTCTCTCTCTCTCGCTCTCACATGCTTGCTTTCTCTCTCTCTCACTCTCACGCACGCACGCTCTCTCACACATGCACGCTCTCTCTCACATGCTCTCTCTGTCTCTCTCCTCTCTCTCGCTCTCACATGCTTGCTTTCTCTCTCTGTCTCACTCTCACACACGCACGCTCTCTCTCACATGCTCTCTCTCTCTGTGTCTCTCGCTCTCACACGCTTGCTTTCTCTCTCTCCCACTCACTCTCTCCATCTATCTCATTCTCACATGCTCTCGCTCTCACACATTTGTTCTCTGTCTCTTTCTTTCCCCATCCCACTTTCTCTCCTCCCATTTGTGTCTCACCTTTTCTCTTTGCATTTTTTCTCTCTATCTCTCTCACATGCTCGCTCTTGCTCTCTCACTTTTTTTTTCTTTCCCTGTCTCACTTTTTCTCTTTGCATTTTCCTCTCTCTATAGAAAAGATTGGCATCCATTGGCTGTAAAAAGGTCACATGACACTGCTCTCTCATTTCTTTCCCCATCTCACTTTCTCTCCTCCTCCCATTTGTGTGTCACCTTTTCTCTTTGCATTTCTTTATAGAGAAGATTGGCATCCATTGGCTGTAAAAAGGTCACATGACATTTCTCTCTCTCTCTCTCTCTCTCTCTTGTCCTCACTCACCGTGTGTCTGTGCAGGATTCGGATGCGGTGTGTAACCTCGTCCTCTCTCTGGTGTATTACTTCTGTAACCTCATGCCCCTGTCTCGAGGCTCCAGGTATGGACGTGTCGAACAGACGTTCCTTCCACATGTCACACGTAGCAGCTAGCTGTTGACTCTCATGAACGATACTGAGTGCGGTTTTGCCACCATCCAGTCTTTGATCGGAATAAAGCACGCATCAGTAGCGTTAAAACACGGCTCTCCGACTATTTCTCAAACAACATTATAACTCTAAAAACAAACCCTTCATTTCAATGTCATTTGGACTTCATGGGGGGTGCCAAAAGTTTTGTTAGGCTAATCTAAAGGTTCCCACAGCCATTTCAGTGAGCCGAGTTCAACCATACGACAAAGTGATTAGCCTCAGTCCTGCATGCGTATTGATTGTTTCATTAAAGGAGCCGTGTGTCACTTTTAGAGCAGTTTCCATTCCATATCCTGACGAGCCTTCTCGAGACCGTTTGCTCAGAATACACCTTCCTCAGTTGCGTTTTAAAGAAAAAGGAGCAGAGATGAAAATAGAGGTTTGTTCTGACTGGGGGCGGAGCTAGTTTCTGGGCCAGAAAGATTGTAAACATGAGCATGAAATATGAAAACGACTTTTTTTTTTTTTTTTAATGGTATTTTTGTATGTTAGTTTTGTGACCCACATTTTTGCCTTTTTGAAGTGTCTTTAAAAGTTAGAGATATACAAACGTACATATTGCAGCTTTAATTTGACCATATTTAATCGAGTATTTCAAGATAGATTTCAGGAATCTATGTGTGATGGGAATAAGTCTGTGAAATTTCTTTGTGTGTAGCATCGTGGCCTACTCGGTGGTGATGGGAGCTCTGATGGCCACCGGGAAAGAAGTTGTTGGCAGAATTCCATCTGGGAAGGTAAAGACAAGATTATAAAAAAAAAAACTAGAAAAGCACTCAGAGCGCAGACCTCCACCAAGAATCCTTTAAAAAAAATCCGGGATCCAGAAGGTGATCCGGATCACCGCCAAAATGTAATGGATTGTTACGTGTGCCCAGTCACACCTCTGGGAAAACTTTCAGAGCAATCTGTTCAGAACTTTTTCCGTAATGTTGCTAACAGACAAAACTTGGCGGAGGTAAAAAAAAAAAAGGTTCTCGGAGTGGGTTCTGTGGACGGCCAGGGGACTATGAAGTTCCAGCACCAAAGCTGTTCTACTTGTGATTGAGTTCTTGAATTGGGTCCCGTGAATAAACGTTGGATCCGAACCTCACTAACTCAAAAGCAAATCTGCCTGTAAATAACATCACGTTGGATCTAATATGTTTTGTTGGAAAGTTCAGAAATAAAACGCACTTTGGTTGGAGCGAATTGACACTATTTATTTATGCGTGTCGAGATTAAATTTAACGAGATTTCCATTTCCTGAAGGAAATAGTGACGCTTGCAAGGCAACAAAAAACAAAATGATAGCTAAGGTAAAGGAAGGATGGGCTTCGTGTCAGCAGTTGAATCTAGCTAAGTTTGACCTTAAAAGTGGATTGCGATGGAAGAATGGAGGGATGAATGAAAGAATAGGAGGGTGAAATTGATGAGGGTCATTCGTATGAAAACAGTTAAGTGCTGTCCTTTTGAGTTTCGTGCGACGACCTTAAAAGACGCCGGAATAACAAATTCGATGTTATTCCGACATAACATTCAATGAGTTGAATCCATCTACTAAGTTTTATGACCGTCTGTCTTAAAAGATGTAGGAGTAGCAAAAATCGAATGGTTCTAATGGAAGGATGGAGGGATGAAAGAAAGAGGAGCAGAGAAAAACAGTTATGCCATATTTAGGTAATTCAGTGTGTTGTAATGGAAGGATGGAGGGATGAGAAGAGAGCAAGAAAGAGGAGCAAAGAAAAGGTTATGCTGTATTTCTGTAAGCTACCATAATCTTGTGACATTTACCAACTTTGGTGGTTCTATCTTTTAATCTCTAGCAGCAGTTAGTCCTTGAAAAATGAACAGAAGCCAATGGGAGGAAAAGTGAAGGATGATGAGAGGAACGAAAGAATAGAAGGGTAAGATAAAGGAGTGCTAACAGTGTGACTCTCAGTTGCCTAATGAGTTCAAGCCATCTACCAAGTTTTATGACCGTCTATCGGAAAAGATGTAGGAGAAGCAAAAATCGAATGGTTCTAATGGAAGGATGAAAGCGAGAGAGGAGCAGAGGGGAAAAAAAAAAAGTTATGCCATATTTAGGTAAGGTGTGTGAACTTCATGATATTCACCACCTTTGGTGGTTCTAGCTTTTAGGCTTGAGGAGCAGTTAGGCCTTGAATAATGAGCCGAAGCCAATGAGAGGAAACGCGAGGAATGAAAATTAAACAGAAAGCAGCGTGAGACTGATGGAGGTATGAAAAGAAATACAACCCCAATTCCAAAAAAGTTAGGACACTGTGTTAAAACAAATAAAAACGGAATGTGAAGATTTGCAAATCATGGAAACCTTGTGTTTAATTGAAAATAGTACAAAGACAACATACATGTTGAATGTTGAAACTGAGAAATTTTCTTGTTTCTTGAAAAATATGCGCTCATTTTGAATTTCATGTCAGCCAAATCTTTCAGAAAAGTTGGGACAGGGCATCAAAAGGCTGAAAAAGTTGTGTAATGTTAAAAAAAATAATAATAATTTGGGTATAAAAAGAGCATCCCAGAGAGGCGGAGTCTCTCAGAAGTAAAGATGGGGAGGGTTTCACCGCTTTGTGAAAAACTGTGTGGGCAGACAGTGCAGCAATTTAATAATAACGTTCTTCAATGTATAACTGCAAAGAATTTGAGGATCACATCATCTATGGTCCATAATATCATGAAAAAGATTCAGAGAATCTGGGGAAATCTCTGTATGCAAGAGACAAGGCTGAAAACTGACATTGGATGCCTGTGATCT
>JAOBAM010000012.1:6090806-6102272 GCA_025212355.1 Notarius kessleri
GTAGGGGAGGGGCGCTGTGACGCTGTGTGAGGATTTTCATTCAGTCCGAGCACAGATATTGACTCGTATTACTCGTACTCGGCAAAAGTGCTTTATCCGTACCGGATACTCGTTTCAGCTGAGTATCCGGCTCAACTCTAGCTCTGACCCATCAAGGCATGGACTCCACAATGGTGTTGTAGAACTCGATATTAGTCTCAAGACTACTTTTTGAAGGTCTTGGTCTTGTCTCAGAATTGACCACATTTTTACTCGGTCTTGTCTCGGTCTCAGACAAAGAGGACTCTGGATTTTATTTCAAGACCAATCAAGACCTCAACTGCGGGAATTTCACTAAATTGCCAATGCACTGTCCAATTTATTTGTTCACATTGTTACTGTGATTGGATGCAAGATATCCTGCTTTAAATGCGACCAGTAACGTGACTCATTGCTAATTTGAAATTTCCCTTACTGTTAACAGCCGTCACCCCTCCCTACCCTGCCCCATTTCACATCCACTTGTCCGGCCCTGGTCTTGACTTGGTCTCAACCCCTCAAAGTCTTGATCTTGTCTCAGTCTCGATACACTCTGGTCTTGGTCATGACTTGGTCTTGGTTTAGGTGGTCTTGACTCCAACACTACTCCACAAAGACCTCTGAAGGTGTGCTGTGGTATCTGGGACCTAGATGTAAGCAGCAGATCCTTTAAATCCTGTAAGTTGTGAGATGGGGCTTCCATGGATCGGGCTTGTTTGTCCAACACATTCCACAGATGCTTGACAGGACTGAGATCTGGGGAATTTGGAGGTCAAGCAAACACCTTGAACCTGATGTTCCTCAAACCATTCCTGAACAATTTTTGCAGTGTCACAAGGCTGAAAGAAACCACTGCCATTAGGGAATATTTGCCTATTACCATAAAGGGGTGGACTCGGTCTGCAACAATGTTTAGGTGGTACACATCAAAGTAACATCCACATGAATGCCAGGACCCAAGGTTTCTCAGCAGAACATCACACTGCCTCCATCGGCTTGCCTTCTTCCCATAGTGCATCCTGGTGCCAGGTCTTACTCTTCCCCAGGTAAGTGATGCACATGCACCTGGTTGTCCATATGATGGAAAAGAAAACATGATTCATCAGACCAGGCCACCTTCTTCCATTGGTCCAGTTCTGATGCTCACATGCCCATTTGGTGGTGGACAGGGGTCACTACAGGCACGCCAACACCTTTCTCTCATAGCCAGCATTAACTTTTCCAGTAATTTGTGAGACAGTATCTCTTCTGTAGGACCAGATGGGCTTGCCTTCAGTCCCCATGAACATCAATGAGCCTTGGGTACCCATGACCTTCCTTGGACTACTTTTGGTTGGTACTAACCATTGTATACTGGGAACACCCCACAAGACCTGTTGTTTTGGAGATGCCCTGACTACAGAGCGTCTGATGCTCAGATCCTTACCCTTGCCCACTTTTCCTGCATCTGACACATCAAGTTCAAGAACTGACTCTTCAATTCTTGCCTAATTTATCCCACCCCTTGACAAGTGCCATTGTAATGAGCTAATCAAATGTTTTTCACTTCACCTGGCAGTGGTTTTCATGTTGTGTACATACGCGTGTATCCTCCATACACCGTATACATTCAGCATATTTGGCTCTATAGAGTTTTATATGGCTCTGAAGAGGGAAAAGCCGAAACATAGTACATGATAAGTTTCTTTATTTCATAAACAGAAATGGTGTCTTGACAAAAAATCTGTAATTTATATAACACTAGCAATTGAAATGCATGAAAATGAGTTTTGCACAATACCGTATTTACAATGGTTAAGTCATTAAATTCATTAGGTTCATGTAGCATTTAGAAATGGAAAAAAAAGTAAAAACTCTAGAACAGCTATCCCAAAATTGACAATATGAACACAAAACAGTCATCTAGAAAAAAACGGGAGATAGAGAGCAAGCAAGGGGGGGTGGGGGGAACAAGAAAAGAAGAACAAACAAAACTACAAGCCAAAGAGCTATTACATTAAAAATGATGCACCGAAATCTACGAATACAATAATCTGTGTAAAAAGCATGTAGAAAAACACCTGATGTGGTTTGCTGATACAGTCGTTGACCAGTTATGAGAGGTATGAAGGATTTCACAGGTAGATAAGAGTGAGAGAGAGAGTCCGCTCTGCTAGTCGAGAGATGGGGGGGCCCGGAGACCCCTGCATACACACGTTTCACGTCAAGGTGAACTATGGCCTCTGCAAGTTCTAAGGCAAAAAAAGTCGGAGGTGCACTTCTATTCTTCTTACTCTGAAACATCTCCGTCGGGTGAAAAAACGACAAACTTGAAGAAATAAGCATAGTTATCAAAGGACATTTGTTTTTCTTTTGTATCCATTTGGTTAAAAAACATACAAAAATGGAAAAAAAAAAAAAGAATACTAAACCTAGCTATCCAATTGAAACTCACAATTACTATATACATGGCAAGTTTGATTTGACTCGTAAAAACGTGTCACCTTGTCTTTGTAAACATTTTTGCTGTTCTACTTTTTTCCTCGAATGAGTTCAGCCTGCATATCCTGCCGAGATTATATATAAAGTTGAGCGAATTGTGAATAAAAAGGCAAAGATTTTTTTTCTTCGTTTTCGCTGATGAGGAAAGCTTTGGAGAGCCAGTGTCGATGTTTCAAAGAAGCAGCACAAAATGAAAAAAATAAAATAAAATAACACAATCATAGCAACATTAAAACAAAAGCTTAGCTTGTACTACCTTTATAGCCTTTCCACAAAGCAACCAATGGGAAAAAAATGCATCGCATTGCCATAGTTTATTAACTGCAGATTAAAAGCTTAGTAGACAATTTTAAAAAGTTCAAATAATGGAACTCTTTTGTTTGAGAATCCGCAGCCCTCTTTTTTTTTTTAATTCAAAATTTTGTGCAAATCCATTTTCGATTTGTCAATTATTAGCTTAGAAACTATAAAAAAAAAAAAAAAAAAAGGTTTCTGGTTTACCCATTAGCTTTTCTTCAGAAGATTCTATACAGAAATGATATTTGACTGGAAAAAGAATGTAGAAATAAAAATAAGTCATTGGCACGCACCCTGAGACAAGATATAAGAGCAAATGTGTCACTGTTTTGATGATACAGCCTCGACAAGTCAAGCCAAAGCTGATCAACATGCATCTGAAAGACAGACAGTAGAGATGAAACCGATGAGCTTATTGGATTTGTGAGGTTGTTGATTGGAAAAAAAAAAAACAGGCTGTGAAGACACCATCCTGGCTGACATTTTGAAAACTTTTCCTAGCAGAGACACAACCCAAACCATTATAGACGTGGTTATGTCATGGTTTCAAGCATGAAGGCTTCCTTGCTTGCGTCAAAATACCAATCCCTCGGACCGGAGTGACCCTCGGCTCTTAAGGCAAAGCGAAATGAGTTTATACACAATCTGGAAAATATGCTATGCATTCAGTGCTCCCCAAGAGACCAACACATTATACATCCTTGCGTTTCAATACTGTTTTTAACACACCATGAGAATAAGGGGACCATTTATAACCTGGACCATGCTGGTTTCTTGTCGAGTTACCAATTCTAGCTTGGGAATAACTAGTATACTAACTTGCTGGTTTGCTATTATAACTAGAGTTAGAGTTATAATAAAGAAAAATGGACATACTTGAAAGCAAAGATTCCAAACACTAGTCCTGGAGAACCTCCTGTCCTCCACATTGGAGTGTTTTTCCTGCTCCCAACACACTTGACTCAACTAATCAGCTAACAACGTGGGTGTGTCAGAGCAGACAAAACACTAAAATGTCCAGGACAAGCTTGGGAAAACTGGGTTGTCTTCTTAATTCCAATTCCACTTGATTCTCAATAATTGACAAATCTTGCTTGTTCCTGATGTTCGAATCGGTGGTTGTTGACCAAAATATAAGCAAATTATGAATTGAAATATTGGCGCGACACTAACCAGGATGAAGTACGATGAAAGGTTAATGAATAAACATAATGAACAAAAATTCTAGCATGCATAGAGGAGCAGCCGTGGCCTGAAGGTTAAAGAAGTAGCCTCACTAGTTCAATTCCTGGTGACTGAAGTGCCCTTAAGCAAGGCACCTAAACCCCCTGGTGTTGTAGCGTAGCTGCCCACTACTCTGGGTCGGTGTGTGTTCACTGCTTCAGATGGGTTAAATGCAAAGAAGGAATTTCGCTGTGCCTGAGTTAAAAAAAAAAAAGTAATGAATGGATTTGGATGAAATTTGGTGGAAAGGTGGGCCAAGGAACAATTGATTAGATTTTGACCCAAATCCGCATATGTATATAGATACGGGTTCCAGATATGTATGCAGATCCAGGATTTTTTGCCTGTTCCCAATGTAACTCAAAAAGTAATGAATGGATTTGGATGAAATTTGGTGGAAAGGTAGGCCATGGGCCAAGGAACAATTGATTAGATTTTGACCCAAATCCAGATATGTATATAGATACAGGATCCAGATATGTATGCAGATCCAGGATTTTTTTGCCTGTTCCCAATGTAACTCAAAAAGTATTGAATGGATTTGGATGAAATTTGGTGGAAAGGTAGGCCATGGGCCAAGGAACAATTGATTAGATTTTCACCCAAATCCAGATATGTATGCAGATCCAGGATTTTTTTTGTCTGTTCCCAATGTAACTCAAAAAGTAGTGAAAGGACTTGGACAAATAAAGGCTTTTTCTTAGAGAAAGAGGGAAAGAAAGAAAAACAGCTCCGTGAGCTATTTTAAAGCATTTTTAACCAACCAAACAGATTACAGTCCGATCTTCTTGTTTGTTATTGGTCGAGAAGGCTAGGGCTGGTAAAATTTGTAACATTTTCCAAAGCTAAAGTTGGTGCGAGATGAAAAGGAACCACATATGTGTGTCTTTCACATCCCACAACCTTTCTCCTTCTGTGAATTGACTCAGGAATAGTAAATTATAACTTGCGTTAATGAACTTCGAGCTTCAAGCATATCTGAAACCTGGACTCTCTTGTTGGACTTGGACGTGTTAAAAACAGTTCTGTAACGCAGGACACTTCCAATTCCAACGCACCTGTCATTCCATCATTGATTCTTGGGAACCGCTTCCTATTTTCCTTAAAAATGTCAGAAATCTTTATTCAACGACAACGTAGACAGTTACACAATGTGCTTATTTAGTGGAACGTCATGCTTTCCACACTTACTCGACCACTTCTATAGCAAGTAGTGTGAAAACAAAGTTCATTTATAGGGATGATTTGCATAATGTGTGCACAAACGTCCGTCCGTTTGGACCTCGTAAGTCTTTAGTTCTGTACCTGATTCGAATTTCGAAATACTGTCAATAGTTGAGAGAAAGAGGGAGTGAGAGAGCGAAGCAAAAAGTCTCGAGAAGAGGAAAATAACAAGTAATCGAAGAAAGCAAGAGCACAAACTAGCAAACACGACAAGTCTAGATCTCTAAACTGCTACAACAGAGCACTCCATCCAGTATTCGTGTGTGTGTGTGTGTGTGTGTGAGAGAGAGAGAGAGAGAGAGAGAGAGAGAGGGGGAAAATAGTTGACAGTCCAAACTGTCAAAAAAGATCAAATTTTTAAATACACAATCCCACAAAAACAAGTCGTACAACTCCCCTGACTGAAACAGAACAACCTAAATCATATAACACAGTCAGAGTGTTATTAAATATACAAGATTAAAAAATGAATCAGTGGCGATTTTACCTACTTATATAACCTAACATCGAACGGAGAAGCTTGCCCAAAATTTTGGAAGCTTGTCAAAATCAACAGCCAAATCATCGTGACGACTAAGTTTGCTGGATTTCAGCAACCGAGTTACCTTTAAGATTACAAGAAAATTCTCTTTCATTTTTTTCCCCATATATAAAATTCAATCAATCAATGAAAAGGTGAATAAAAATAACTGCATTCCTTCAGATGGAAACTTCCGAGGTTTCTGAACAAACAAACTAGAAAACATACGGTACAGGCAGCATGCAAATCTTATCACGGAGATACAGTAAACCTCGAACAAATATACACTTAGGGCAAATATATAACCATATAACCATTTTTAAAGGTCAAATGCATTTCTTTATTTCTTTTAGGATTGAAATCAGAGCTCGAATTTAGCTTATTAGACTCACAAATAATCAAATACGTCAATTAGACACTCTCGTGTTGTAGTGTATTAAGATTTAAAAAAAAAAAAAAAAAATTTCCTATTTTTGGTTCGAGTCCTTGGATATGGACTTGATTAGAATGATAACCAGCATTAAAATATTCAATTATCTAGGCTCTTTTGGAAGAGGAGGAGCACTTTTAAGTGCATGTGTTAAGTGCTTCAGTTTCAGACTTTTAGGGTCCTGAAAGTGAAATCTACCCTTGAGGAAGTGCTACATGGTCCAAGAGTGCACCGAAGGTGGGGGAGGGAAATAAACCACAACAAACCCAACAAGAACAGGAGCCCGTGATCAACCTGTTGTAGAGCACAATGGAGCAAGATTCAAAAATCAGAGTCCACTGCCTGCCTAGCATTAGATACCGCTGCTAACTTTGTTGAAAGAGGTTATGTTTTCGCCTCAATTTTTCCAACGTAACTCAAAAAGTCATGAACAGATTTGGATGAAAGTTGGAGGAAAGCTGGGCCATGGGTCAAGGAACAATTGATTAGATTTTGACCAAAATCCGGATATGTATTTAGATCCAGTATCCAGTTACGTATGCGGCTCCAGGATTTTTTTTTTCTGCTTTTCCCAATGTAACTCAAAAAGTATTGAACAGATTTGGATGAAATTTGGTGGAAAGGTGCACCATGGGCCAAAGAACAATTGAGTAGATTTTGACCAAAATCCAGATATGCACGTAGATCCAGGATCCAGTTATGTATGCAGATCCAGGAGGTTTTTTTTTGTCTTTTACACCAATGCAACTCAAAAAGTAGTGAACAGATTTGGATGAAATTTGGTGGAAAGGTGGGCCATGGGTCAAGGAACAATTGATTAGATCTTGAGCAAAACCCGGATATGTATGTAGATTCCAGATCCAGTAACGTATGCGGATCCAGGATTTTTTTTTTTTGCTTTTCCCAATGTAACTCAAAAAGTATTGAACGGATTTGGATGAAATTTGGAGGAAAGGTGAGCCATGGGCCAAGGAACAAGTTATTGGATTTTGACCAAAATCCAGATGTGTATGTAGATCCAGGATCCAGATATATACACGGATCCAAGATTTTTTGGGCTGTTCCCAACATAACTCAAAAAGTAGTGAACGGATTTGGATGAAATTTGGTGGACAGCTTTAGTATTATCCCAAGTTCAATTGATTTGATTTTGATGTCGATAATATGTGGCTTGGTGGAGATATGCATTCTACCGAGTGCCGTTCTAGTTTTATCATGTATTAAAAACAAGTTTTATTTTAGATTTTGTCAAATTTGATTTATTAATAATGCTTACACTAGTTCACCAATAGTCAGAGCAGTGGTGTTGAGTCATAAACTGGTGAATTAATGAGTTTGAGACTCCGAGGTTGCAAAATCCAACTTGGCGACAGTGTCAAACTGTATTAGTCTTGGTAGCGCCCAACATCATTATCACTTCTGATAATCAAGATGAGCTAATAGTAGTACGAGTAGTTAATTTACCACATTTAAAAGGCTGCCAAGTTTTGGGCTTGGAATACATTTCTACACTGAAACAAATAAATGGAACTATAAAATGTTCTCATGAACTGTAATCCTTAATGAACAGAAGGCAGGACTGATGGAATAAACATCACGAGATACACAATGTTTTATCCTGATCAAGGCTGGTTTGGATTTGAAGCCTTTCCCAGGAACGCTGAGTGGGAATAAGGTAGGAATCTACCCTGGATGGGATGCCAGTCCATCACAGATGTGTAGGAGTATTGTCAACTAGTTGAGCGCAAACTGAAAACTGAGATGTCATATTTTAAGAGGACTGGAATTCATGAATTTGCATGTTTTGCGTTCGTAGTGGACTCTGGATTTTTGACCTCTATTGCATATGCTCTTGAACGGTTCTTCTGTTCGTCCTTTTGGAGGAACCCGTAGAACTGATGACTATCCAAACAACCCCGAGGAACATTTTTTTTTTTTCCTTGAAAGCAAATCTGCACGCCAGCTGGGTTGATGTGCTTGATCATGGGATGGACTGAGCAAATGCCCGAAGCAAACACAAGGGGGAAGAAATTATCATTTTGCAGAGCTCATGCACTGTTTCCTGTTCCTGGAGGAACTCTCAATACATCAAAGTTTTGAAAGGTAACAAATATTTTCCTGTTATTAGGCCTTTTAAAAAGAACACTGGAAACATTCAAAGAAGCTGCTTTTGGGTCTTCATCATCATCATATACACACACACACACATACCGTCTTTAAATACTGACAAGCCAAAAAGAAGAACGTTCCTCCATCGAGGTGCGACTCTTTTCACATTTCAGCGGGGCAAATCTGACAAAGTCCAAACGGCACATGCTATGCAAAGGGGTTCTATGTTACAAAAAAGTGTGCGAGTGTGTGTGTTTGTATACGTAAAGCTGTTTTCCTGAGTATTAAGCACACCCACCATCGCAGGCTATTTCACTTCAGGCAGGAAACAGCAAAGGAAACATTTCCACTTTCGCAACAGAAAAAAAAAAATGCGAAAGCTATGAAAAACAAGTGGAAGCACATCTAAAGCACTACCTGTACACAGGGTCACTGATACACTCGCCATGCTCCGTAATATATACAATACTCGTTCTGCCCAGCAAGCACTTTGTACATAACCACCAAAAAAAAAAAAAAAATCCAAACACGAGGGTATTGCTAACGTGAGAGGGATATTAACTGTCATGAAAATTGAAATCCGTTTCGTCTTGTTCTTCCTCCTCCATTTCAGTGCTGTCAAAGGCAATAGAGGAATGTTGGTTTTGTTTTGTTTTTTCTTCCAGAAAGGACTGACTGTACAAATTAAGTGTTGTGGAGACACTACAAATGTGTAACAAAGAAGACTTTTTTGCATATGGACATTTACAGTCTAGCTGTTGTATAAAAAACAAAAAATAATAATAAAAAATGAAAGAAAGAAAAAGAGAGAGAGAGAAAATCTGTCATGTACATAATCTGTATCCTTTTCATGAACTACTACAATCGAACATTCAGAATATTTCCTGAGTTTCTTGAATTTGCCGTGGCATTGAAAGCGTGAGAGAGAGAGAGAGAGAGAGAGAGAGAGAGAAATCACTGGTGTTAAATCAACCTGGTGTAGCTGCACAGTGTAGGTTTTAATACGCAACACTGTAAGGTGCGAATTCAACACTGTCGATCTTACTATGAGGCTGTGAAGAAGAAAGGATAGATGGATTCGAGAGAGAGAGAGGGAGGGAGAGACATTGAGCTGCTGCTAGGTCCATGGAGACTTGGATGTGAGATGTGGTTGGAGCCAATCCCCCGTGAGCTGGACTGTGACCCGGAGAAAACAGCGTTGCACTGATGGAGGTCAGTGGCGGGGGATAAAACCGTGTAGCACCATTAAGAGAGGTTGTTGTTTTTTGTTTTGTTGTTTTTTTTGTTTTTTGTATTTTTTTTTTTTCTTTTACACGAGACACTTCAGCCGTGGCTGAGCCCGAGAGAACCTGGAGTAACAGTATTGCTGCTGTTAAGACAACTGTAGTGTCAATCGTTAAAAAAATAGACAAAATGAAAAGACGACATAAATATATCAAAACAAACAAAAAAAAAAAAGAGATTCATAGAACACTGGCAGAGGCTGACCATCTCAACACCCCTTGAACTTTCAGGGGTTTGTCAGAAGATGTATCGAAATTAAATAATAACAATAAAAAAATGAAAAAGGTTAAAAAAAAAAAAAAACTGTCACTAGGTACAGTCCTTTCTCGGCTGTTCGTCAGTGGTACATTTATCGGTCATCTCCTGACAGAAGTCTACTGTCACCGTCTGACTGGATTGTTCCAAGTTCTGGCCCGCCTCGAGGTAGGCGGAGCCGGACGTCGTCTCCTCTCCCTCGCCGTTCCCTACGTGGCACTGGGCCGATGCTGGTGCCTGGTGCGTGTCGTTTGTAGCAGGCGGTTTGACGAATTCAGGTTCGGGTGTGGCCGCTCCGGAGTGGGTGGTGAGGTCGATGCTGGCGGCCATTTGTGTGTGGGCGGGGGAGGCGGAGTCAGATGTGGGTCGTAGGATGGGGCAGTAGTGATGGAGAGACTGGACTTGCTCGGGGCTCAGGGGGACGTCGCGGCACACCTCTTGAGACAGGCAGGAGAAATTCTCCCACAGCTCGCCCATGCACGCTTTCAGCTGATTCCTCTCCGTCAGCAGCTTCTCCTTCTCACATACCTGCCCACACACACACACACACACACACACACACTATATATATGACATACGAAATGGGTGGCTTGACATGACATGTCATACTTTTTTATCCATTTAGAGTTACATCGAAAACTTCCTGTTATCACTTTACATGATGGCTGGAGGCATTCCGTAAAGCCCCGTCGGATTTTAAAGCAAAACAAAAAGTCTGGGAAATCATTTCGGCTTGGAAACTCATTTCAACCATGAGGTTTTCTTAACGAGATGTTCTCCTTGCGTACCAGTTTGCGTATCTCGCACTCCAGGTTGAGGATGCAGTCGAGTTTCCTCTTCCGGCAGCGCTGGGCGGCGATACGGTTTTTACTCCGTCGGCGCACGTCGTGGATGAACTCGAGCTGCTCCGACGTCAGCTTGTGCATCTTCACCATCATCTGGAAGTCGTTGCGTGGAAGATTTGTGATTTGATCGACGGGGAAAGGAAGCTTGATCTGCAACGAAACACAAGGGTCAGTATTATGATGTAGTCATGAACCCTAAACCCTAACCGTTGGACATCGTAGTCCCCCGTATGTAGTAAGTTCACGACATCACGAGATGTTATTGGCTGATTAGAGTTGACCACAAAACTGAAACTCTCTCACTCCTTGCCTGATATGGAAGGGCTGCACAAACACTCGACATCCTGCATCTTATTTTCTCATTTTCAAGCTCGACAGCATTATTGTCCGTTTTCTGTGCCAGCTGTGATGGGGATGTTCAAGTTTCAGTCATTCAATTCATTCGGTTTAAGCTGAATAAGGAGTTGACTCTTTTGACTCCCAAACAGTGCGTTGCTTGAACTCACTTTTTTCCCCTGAAAAAAAAATTGATTTATTATCAAATACCTGAGTGCTTTTCTTTGCAGGCATCTCTTAAATCCTAAAAAGAGACTATTCTCAAAGTAATCAACTCTTTGAGCCGACTCATTCCTGAACGACACATCGTTTCCTACAGTGGTGCTTGAAAGTTTGTGAACCCTTTAGAATTTTCTATATTTCTGCACCTAAAACATCATCAGATTTTCACACAAGTCCTAAAAGTAGATAAAGAGAACCCAGTTAAACAAATGAGACAAAAA
>JAOBAM010000012.1:6269066-6271566 GCA_025212355.1 Notarius kessleri
AGTGCTTTATACACAATCATCATCATCGGAGCGTCCTCAGATGAACATCATGTCTCCAAAATCTCCTTTCCTCCATTGCTTTCGGCAGGTCATTCTTCATTACTTCAGTTTTTGCAGGACGCCCTCTTGGTCGCTTTCCATAGCAACATTTGGCTAACCACCTCATCTTGCACGCCACCAATCACTGGAGCTTGACCTGGTAGATTCTAGAAGTGCTTCTTCCATAGATCCACTCTTTCCTCTGCACTTCTGGCTTTCATCTGTCCAGAATTTGTCTTCTTCCTTCCTGAAACGTCATCAACGTCACCTAGTTTTCCAGTTTCCATGAGCTTTATGTAATTCATCGACCTTGCCGTCAACGTTCAATCTCATATGCATCATCAATGCCTCCCCCCCCTTTGGCTACCTTGAAATGTTTTGCTGCGTAGGATTTGCTGACTTAATGTTGTTCAGCTCTTTAAGGTTCTGTCTTGCGATTACCACATTGCTGTTTTCCCAAGGAACTCGCCTTTTTCAGTTTGGGTTTCAGAGGTATGTTGGACTCAGCTGCAGCCTTGCATGCATCTATGATGTTGCTTTAATACACCCTTATGAAGTTGTCAAAGTACAAGTTTGGTAATCAAGGGCTGGAGCTCTGGTAAAATGCAACTGAATTGAACGAAATTACAATACGTTTCGTGAAATTCCTCCAAAAATTGTAAGAGGAGTTGATTTCAGAAGGCGAGTACCCTTCCCGGGACGGACGGATGGACGGACGGACATCCTGCCTCTTCAGGCCTTTCAGCCAGTAGGGGATAAAAATCGTAAGGGAAGTTGATTTCAGAAAGCAAGCACACCTTGATGAAACTGCCAAAGTACAAGTTTGCTAATAATCAAGCGCATAACTCTGGTCAATATGCGTATAACCGTCAAGAATCCTTTTGCCAAGTTTGGTGAAATTCCTCCACAAATTACGAGAGGAGTTGATTTCAGAAGAACGTACACCCTCATGAAATCGTCAAAGTACAAGTTATTTAATCGAGCGTCAAAACTGGGACAATTTTCACAAACTAAATTAAATCGCAATCTGCGTATTACCGTCATATAACAAGGCCTTTTCGCCAAGCTTCGAGAAATTCGTCCAAAAATCGTGACAGTAGTTGACGTCAGAAGGCGAGCGCACCTTTAGGAAATTGTCAAAGTACAAGTTTGTTAATCGAGGGCAAAATTACAATATGCGTATTACCGACATATAACAAAGCCTTTTGCCAAGTTTCATGAAATTCCTTCAAAAATTGAGAGAGGAGTTGATTTCAGAAGGAAAAACACACTCTCATGAAATTGTCAAATTATAATTTTGTTAATCGAGGGCTGGAACTCTGGTAAAATGTGACCCAAGTGAGCGAAATTGCAGTATGCGTACTACCGACGTACAACAAAGAATCCTGCCAAGTTTCGTGAAATTCCTCCAAAAATTGTGAGAGGAGTTGATTTCAGAAGGTAAGCACCCTTCCCGGGACGGACATCGCCACGACATGATCCCACTTCGGGCCTTTCAGCCAACAGGGGATAAAAATAGAAAAGTCGGAACTGAGTATGGAAGAGTTTCCGTAAGAATCTCTTTTTTTTTTCTGCGTGCATTCGAGTTAGCTTCTTCACGAAAGTGATTTTCTTACAGATGAACCAATTTCGTTATCCGACACGGAAAACCCAGATTGCAGCAAACAAACAACTCAGGACATAACCAAGTAAAAAATACCACCACCACCACCACCACCACCACAACAACAACGAGTGACATGCATGATATATCCTAAAAGAATAGAAAAGATGAAGAGCAGAGAGCGCTGGAGCTTTGTTTGTGTTATCAGAGGAACCCAGTCCTGTACAAAATGTCACCATGGAGCCCGAGTGTAGAAATGAACCTCCAGTTCTACACACACACTGAACTTTACGACATGCGGAACGGAAATAAAGCGACGGAAACGGAAAAACTAGCTGTTTTGGATAAAATTGCTACTGTCCGTGACAAACTTATCAACTTGTGTGACTCACTTGTGCCTTTTGAACAGAGAATAAATGAAGAGGGAACTGAACATTAACCGTTTATTTCAAAGGGTGATTATAGTTACTAGATATATGCCTATAGCTACAAGTGGAAGGTGCGGATTCTCTTAGCGTTTGTAATTATTGTACCATCCATTGTACCATTAGATAAAATAAAAATAAAAAAATTGTTTGAAAGTCCAGAGCAAGATATTTTATTTTACAAATAATAACATTTCAGATATTCTTTTAACAATAATAAGCATCAACGTATACATGATAGAGCGCAAACAGCTGTGTAACTAGATATCCTTGGAGTTGCTGAGTCACGGAGGGCGGGGAATTCTTCGTTTGTACGTGAAGTCATAGCTAATTATGCGTTGAACCGGAAGTGGGCCATGTTGGAGGATATACACAAACTCACGCGGCGCACATTTACTAGAACAGAGAGGTTGTTACGCTCAAGATTTCCTTT
>JAOBAM010000012.1:6276566-6280132 GCA_025212355.1 Notarius kessleri
CAGAAAACGGGCTGTGTTTCGTCCGAGGTCGGACTTGATTCTTCGGCAGCCGAACCAGATAGAACGTGATATCTGGGTACTCGATGGTCAGCAGAAGCGTCTTATCTTCAGAAAAGTCTGACTTTTTGAAATAATATGGGTCAAAACCACACATATCTATCTTCTCTTTGTATCGAATCTTCGTTTGAGCGTTCAAAAACGCTTTCGGCGGCTGCTGTCCTAGTTGCTTTGTATATCCACCGCCATCTATACAAGCTACTATGTCATGGTGGGCTTTCCCTGTTGGCGCAAGGCATTGTGGGATACAAATTGGAAACGTGAAAGAGCGACTACGGTAACGGAAAAGACATTATGAGCACCTCGGTGTGATCGGTGTAAACCTGCGCATGCGCGCACACACGGACTTCCTCTGCCTGCTTGATTTCATGCACATTATTTGAAGCCCTTCAAATTAAATAACCACGGAATGGCCGGATATTTTGACATATGTCTACTTAATATCGATGGCACTGAAAATGGCGACTCGCTATCGCTACTAAGCGCAGAGGCTTCTGGGAAGAAGGGTGAGGCGGCCCTTTTAAAGGAGAACTCGAGGCGAAATTTATCATCATCATCATCATAATTCTATTTCTCATTTTATTAAATATAGGCACGCGGTTTTGACAGCTATTTTGTCGCTGCGAGAGCAAGTTATGAGTGTTTGAAATACGCCATCGGTCCACATGTCAAAGCAACGGCCGTAAACGAGATTCGTCGACACGTTCAGCGGAAATCAAAGCGACCAACGCTGTCAAAAGACGCGCACGCCATCTTTCGAATGCTGACGTGATTGTTTTGATAGCAATCGGGAAAGTTTGAAAAAAGCAGGCAGTGATCGTCATTTCAAATCGTTTTTGTGTGTTTGGAAAACAGTTTTCAAAATGGCGGCGCTGACACTTCACGTTTCGAAGTCTCGCATGAGTCTCGTGAAGATCGCGCGGATAAGCGGCGCCCGCCGTGGACCAAACGAACTCGATTCAACATGGCGAAAAACCGAATAGGCCGATAAGTAGAATATTTAATTGCGATTAGTTGCCAATACGAGTCACGATATAAGGTTACTAAAACTGAAAACGTAACTGAATACGTTAAGAAATAAAGCACATTTAAAAATGACTTCAGTTATCCTTTAAGGCATTCATGTAAATCAGCTCTACAGCATGGTGGTGAAGCATTAGCATTGTCGCTTCACTGGGAGCGTATCTTTGTTTTCATGGTCCTCAGCTCCAACTCTAACCTTAACCCTAAACCCAACCCCTCACCCTATACCCCCCCCACCACACACACACACACACACACACACACACACACACACCATCCCCTAACCTAATCCTTACCCTTGCTCCCAACCCACAATGGGAACATAGGAATAACCTTCTTCACAGCTCCATGGTTCCTGGTTCTGATGCCCACGCCAATCTGTATGGAGTTTCACATGTTCTCAAAATGTCCACATGGGTTCCTTTGGGTTCTCTAGTTTCACAGGCAATGCTAAAATTACCCATAAAATTTCATCCAGGGTGCATTCCAACCTCATGCCCAGTGTTCCTGGGATAGGTTTGCAACCCTGCCCAGGATGGAGATGAATCAATATCAATGAATTGATAGTAGTGTTGTTTTGGTGCTGAAATCATCAGTCAGCTTTCCTCAATCTCTGACTTCACTCGGTTCTACAGTAGGTCCCAGACCAGCATCATTTGGGTCTCTAGCTCTTTCAGCTTAGATTCATTTGTCATGCAGTAAGCTGCACTGAGCACCGTAGTGGCATCACCTTTCCAGTCGGGGTGAGAAACGCACATCTCCACCACTCTTTCTCTGCCAACAATTTTCTCTCCTCACAGGATCACAGCCTGACTATGTGCCAGACAACAGCAATAGTTTTTAGCCAACTGAGTGAAGAAGCTTTAAATTTTCAACATTCCTGGTTGTATGAATTTTGCCAAAAAGGTCTGCTTCTCTAATCCTGTACAGGAAGGACACATTCCTGGTATTTTATGTCTTATAACTCTATACACCATTCTAGTGGTGAGGATAAAGGACATGAAGAAATAGCATTAGGCAATGTTTTCTCATATGACATAATATAAGCTGTGATCTACTGTATATCCTTGAATTGAACACCAAACCTCACATTGGCCACACACACACACTTTCAGTCCTCCTAGTGTGAACTGGACATCAGATTAGATCTACTGCAAACTGCCAGGCCTGTGATTTACAGAGTGGCAGGTTAACTGCTCTGACCCAGAGACAGAGACAAGAGTGAATTAAACTGATGGCCTTTCGCTCAGGAGTGTCTTCTAAGGTCGGTAAATAGAAAGGAGATGGTGAACAGGGTTAGGAATATCCATCAATCATTTTGTAATGCAATAGCACAAATAGCACTTAGACAAAAAGCAGTGAGCTGAGGCAGAAAATCCACGCAGCTGTCATCATCTGGACTCTAGTGAAATCAAAGGACTGGGACTCTATAAACACGTTACACATTCTCATAAGGCTATGACCTGAAAACATCACGCCTACATGCTCAGCCCCAGGAATGCACCGTCTCCACCGCATCTCCGCAAAACAATTTATCACAGGAATAAACTTGCTCCATAAAAACAACACAATGGTGGCAAAATCTCACAGGAAAATATGGTGCGAGACTTGTAGGAAAGGATCAGCAGTTTTTGGGCTGACAATTAAAAAGCCACAGGCCCTTTATACCCTGACCAAGGAATTTCCTCTGCTCCAGAAAGCCAGTCAGCTCTACTGTGCTACAGGTACTTAAA
Source organism: Notarius kessleri (assembly GCA_025212355.1). Lineage (NCBI taxonomy): Eukaryota > Metazoa > Chordata > Actinopteri > Siluriformes > Ariidae > Notarius > Notarius kessleri. The sequence goes on from JAOBAM010000012.1 coordinate 6,279,380, forward strand.
CAAAGCAAAGGAAGCCTAATTAGTGATATTAAGTGATTTGGGGACATTTAAGAAACAATGAAGGTCTCAAAGGAAAAATTAGACCCCCCCCCAAAAAAAAGCTAAAGTAGCCTCCTAAGTTATTTAAAACCTACGTACAACCGCTTCCTCCGTGTTCCTCCGCTATTTTAATTCTCTCTCTCTTTTGGTTTGTGTTTCCAATTATATCAGCGCTCAAAAACAGGAAAAGTATTTTCTCTGCGTCAGCAATATATCCTATATCTGTCCTCCAGATTAAAGGAGTCACGGCTTTCCTCCGTGAGACTTTCACTCAAGCTCGTCGTACACATAAAAGCTTGATAAACTGCTGAAATAAATGAAATATAATCCATTACCTTTCTATCACTTTCATCAAGATACACCGTGACTGGTTACAAAGGAGGAAATCATGATTTACTGAAAATGCATCCAAAAAGATGAAATAATACCTTTTTGGAACAGTTCTCTCTTAGTTATCACAAATGCATTCTGGGTAAAAGGTAGCCTTTCATCCTTATCGAGGATCAGCTTCAGTGAGACAAATCTGACCTTAAATTTATAGATTGGTTTTCATGATTTATTGAAAAAAAACACAGAAATGGAGCGGATTCTACCAACTAAGTTCACTCTGGTTCACCAAATCTAGTCAAAAGCTACTTTAAAGTACATATCATGGGTAAATTCAGGAGCAAGATCAATGTAATTCTCCTATTTTATATTAAACTTTGGTCAAAT
>JAOBAM010000012.1:7690570-7704424 GCA_025212355.1 Notarius kessleri
GTCAGCTGGGATAGGCTCCAGCTTGCCTGCGACCCTGTAGAACAGGATAAAGTGGCTAGAGATAATGAGATGAGATATCTACACCCTACACCCTAGCAGACCAGGTGAAAATGCACCATACATGACTTGATCCTTATGCCTGTGTTATACCTAAAGAGTGTGTCCAATATCTTTCCATCCGCATTATTATGTTCTGTTCCTCTCTCTCTCTCTCTCTCTCTCTCTTTGTGTGTGTGTGTCTGTGTGTAACAGTGCCTACAACCCATCAGTCAGCAGGTGGAAAAATCTCACTCCCATGGGATCACCCAGAACTTTCCATCATGAAGAATTCCACTTTCCACTCACACACAGCTTGCATTTTTGAGAAGGCTGTTTGTGCTTTCAGTACCCGTTGTTTAACCTTTTCTCTGGCATTTTGATCTCACTTTGGATGAGGACAGATGTGAAAACATAATAAAGCTGGGTTAAGCCATCAGACATCATGAGTTTACCATCCTGACATAATGAGTTCCAGTAAGCGTGTTTTATATTGAGCTCTCTAACAGGTGAGGGCTATGACTTTTGGGAAACCAGGCCTAGATCTGGCATTGATGGGATGCAGCTTCTGGAGTACAACTTTTGCCTTATTTTAGTCTAAATATGGTCCAAGAAAGGCAGGAAATGTATTTGAACATTTCTGACGATAAATTTATAGACTGCCTGACATAACTGACCAACATAATTGCAGTAATAACAGCCCTGAGTGGAAAATATAATTGTGTGGATCCATCAGCTCCAAAAATCGATTATTCTTCCATGCAAGCTCTGCACATTTAGAGAGGTCTTTTTGCAGAAGCCTGAACTTGGCATGAACATACTCAACATTAAATCATGGCACTGTCAAATTCTCAAATCTGATTGGTCAGAAGGTGTTGATTTATTTTCTAGAAAAGCAGATCTGATGGTAGTTCCAGCTGCAAAGCAAATCAGAGGGTTATATTAATACGTGTGCTGTGTTACCATTTATTATTATAGTAACAGCAAACTCACAGAGATTTGGTATGGTAGACCCTCAACATAATCTAAAACTAATAATGTGCTGTTATTAGACAAAGGAAAACATACACTTGTTGATAGGGTGAAGGATATGTTTATTTAACACTTACAGAAGGAGTCTCCAGTGTTGGTGCTTTGCAACAGTCAGGGGTTTTTCCACCACAGGAAAGTCTTCAGGAAAGTGTAGTTTACGCTTTCGAGTTTGGCAAGCTGTTTTGTTTTGTGTTTGTTTTTGATATTGAGAGAAAAAAAGAGATGCTGACAATGGAACAAGAAGTTGGTGAAAAATTCAGTTTTATAAAAACACACCTATTATTAAGACAAATGTTCATTTGGAACAAAAAGGAAGTGTGGTTCAGAATCATGTAAAGTACTGCATTTTGCCTTTGAAGTACCATTTGTTTTGCTCTGAGTGACCTTCGGAGTAATATCAGTTCACCTAAACTGGCTAGAAATGATGCTAAAGTACTTTCCAGCAGAGTTGGGCTAATCTTTTGTAAGAGTCAACAGATTCAAAAAGGTCATGGCCGTGTTTGATGTTTTTTGAGGACTCCATGCTGCGCATTGGCGTTTCCCAAACCCCTTCATGATTAGCCAAGGCTAAGTGACCGCAATGCAGGTTTGCATTAAGACTTTTTCCCGGTTACACCCTCAATATACACAATCAAGTCTGTCTTCTCAGTCGGCCGGGCTATCACGCCTCTCCTGAGTCAGCTTACATCAAAGAAAGTTGAGATTCAAACTGAAAGAGTGTTGGAAAGAGTTCATTAGCCGAGGCAAAAAAAAGGAGAAAAAAAAAAAACAACCTGTCAAACTTCACAAGCTTTAGATCACATTGTATTGTACAATACATACAGCTTGAACGACAATGAAACACTCATTTCTGCTGTCTGGTTGTCTTTCTTTAATTAAACCCAAAATGTTATTGGCTGATCATGTCTGCTCATTTCCTCACAGAGCCGAAGCACAGTAACACTGTGCCGCTGCCTGATAAACCTCCAAACATCCATCATCATTCTAAAAATGAAGCTTATCTCTTGGCTACAGTCTATTCGAATTGTTCACAGGATTTAAACATAGCTCGAGTTTCCAGAGAGCAGAAAAACATCTACATCATGTTGTTTAGGGCTTCAGCTGGACTTTTATAGTGTTAGTCCATAAGCATCATTTACAAAGACTATGGAATATTATGGATTTTTCTACTTCTTTTTGCTCATCACTTTTATCTGTAGGACTTCCAGAACTCTGCAAGATTATGATGCACTATTTATACTACAGGTATACCAAAGGTGTTGAGTAATTTGCTCAAGCTGTATTCTAAAAATACTGGGGAAGCCATGGCCTAAAAGTTAAAGAAGCAGCTTTGGGACCAAAAGGTCACAGTTCGATTCCCTGGACTAGCAGGATTGGCTGATGTGCTGGGCTTGAACCCAGGACCTTCTTGCTGTGAAGCAACAGTGCTACTAAATTCCTGCAATGTAATGTAAAAAGATAGTCAAAGTCCCTCCCGTGCCAGGACCTGGTCTTCCCAGGTCTTCTGTCCCAGTACTAACCAGGCCCTTAAGACACATTGGGCAGCGCTGATCTCTGTTTCTATAGCCTTCAGTCTCTCGCCTATTACATAGCTAGGGTTACAGTGGGGGGTAACTTTGGTAACCACAAGAGTTTGATCCCCTACTCGCATCTGTATTGTGGTGTGCCTCACCAGATGGTAGTAGGTACCATTTTTCTGATGGTATGACCCGACCGCGAGTAGAACTTGTGAGCTTCTGGTTGAGAGATGGACACATTAAGTTAACCACTAGGCCAACTCATGGTTCTAATACAGTATAGTAAGAAAGAAAGTCTACATTGTCAGTAATTTGTCAGTGATAAAGCTATAATTGTTTTAAGTATTCTGACTTTATTCTTAGAATTTCAGACTTTATTTTTCAGTTAATAAACCAGTTTAGCACATGCTAATCTCACACTGGGCTTTCAATCTATCCAGGCTTGGGACTGGCACTAAGTATGCACTGTCTTGTACAAACCCAGTGGCTGGGTATTTTACCTAATCTGCATGTCTTTGAATTGTGATGGAAACTGGAGCACCCTGAGGAAACCCACACAGAACATGTCAACTCCACACAAAGGCCCACGTCGGCCATGAGGTTCGAACCACTACACCACCATGCCACCCAATTCAGGAACATCTTTGTGTTTCTTGCTAAAAAAAGAGGATTGTGAGGAGATAGCATTAAATGTAACTATAAACGGATAAAAAGTATGTGTTGTTCATAAAAAAATCAGGAATTGCACAGGCATACTGTTGTGATATAAGAATAATACAATACTTCAAGAACTGCTGTTCCTGGAAAACAATCAGTCACGCTTTACACCTTTTCCAAATTCAAAAACAAATCAGAGAGCCACACACTTCTAGTTTCTAATCCAATGTACCAGATCAACAAGTCCAGTGCATTTAGACTGCCTTGTATCTTCTTCTGAAGAGGACTCTCATTTGTATTTACTGTTAAAGCTGAACACTGGATATCCATGACACGGCTGTTATAAATCATCTCTTTGCAGCTTGATATGTTTTGGATTGGCATTGATGGGAAATTCCCAGGATGAAACTTCACAAACTATTTGATGAGCTGTATTAAAGTGTCTGTCTAGTCACAAGAAGAGTGCTTTCACAAACCAAGTGGTGCTCTCAGAAAGGTGGTGCATTTTTCCCACCTCAGGTTGGAAAAATAATGACCAAAGCATTCAACTACCTGCCTTTTGCCAGGAAGAATTTTGCTCAGAGTTGACCGAACACCTCATACTATCCAGTGCTAAAATAATAATAATAATAATAATAATAATAATAATAATAATATGGTAAAAACAACTATTTTTAGAGAATTGAGAAACATATGTGATGCTCTGGAGATCCTATAAATATGCTGGAACTGTAATGCAGTCCAGGTGAACAGTCAAGCCTGTAAGGCTATATTAATCATGCTGTGTTTCCATAAGAATTCAATACCAGATAGAAGAAATATAACAGAGTACTGGAACAATAATGTCCATGGAGCTTTGTATGGTTAAATATACAGTATAATGGATTTGGATGAAGAATAAAGCCAAAGCAAAACACGCCAAGCTGAAATTAGATGCAAAAAGACGAGTCAACATCAGCCACAAAAACTCCCATAATTACACATCAAAACTCCCCTAATGTTCAGCACTAGTGCACTTTAAAGTGAGACAGAGAAATAAAAAGGTTTGCCTGTGACCGCTCGGTAAATAAACCAGAACACCTGAAAGTCTTTTAAGCCGCTAAGAAATTCTGACAGCTCCCTCGGGAAAACAAAGCCACGTGTGTTTACTGGACGAAGGCGAGGTTGCACGTTAACCATTCATTGCAGAAAAAAGAAAACAGCATAGGACCTCTCTTTGATTTTTGGGAAGCAGGGTTGAGTGAATTAGCCAAGATGGTAACCTAGCACGCTATGCAACACCTGCTTGGGAGGGGATAAGAAACCCGAGCAAAGTCACATTTTAACAGTCATACTCTCAGCTCAAGTAACATTTACATTGGCAGCAAATGAAACAAGCCGTATATGTTTGACCGACAGCAATCTCAGTAGTCAAAGTGGGTTCAGGAAGCCAATTAGGAGAGGAATGCAGGCGGTTACAGAGAAAGCAGGAGGTACAAACTGACATTCCTGACTTGGAGAGAAAGTGTCGGCTTATGAAAGGTGGTTAATTGATGTTTGGGTAAAGAGTTTCCTCGCCTTTCAAGAATGGAATGAATTAGCTGAACAAATATGCAAGAAAATTAAGTTTCCAACTCTCTCTCTTTGCTTCACTTCCTCCATCAGTGCCTCGACTACACCTGGGAAATAATAATATGTCTTTAGAAGTTATTTGTGTAGTCCAGAAAGGATCGTGAGATTGTGACCTACAGGCCAGGAGCAGAAAGGTAGCACGCAACCTTTCTGGTTATGGCTGAAAACAAATACAAATTGCTGTGCTGGCTTGTGCCGAACTCAAGGTCTTCTTGGTTGTATCACTGTTCCATGGCAGTCTGGCAAATATCTTGCTCAGTGCCAGCATTAAGACAAGACCTAACCAGGAAAGGACCAGAACTACAAAGGATGTTTTCTTGGCAATCCAGAGACCATCGATACCACTAACTTCTTCATAGCATAGCTTCTGCAACTGGACCCTGATCTGCATCACCATGTTTCTGGCTCTTTTATTGCCTTTTACGGTCATGGTAAACAGAGAAATGGCACCACTTGAAATCAAGATGCCTTTCCAATGAAGGATTCGCCACAAACAACGCTGCGAAAACAAAGGAGAATGTTCTTGAAACGTTCCCTGGGAAAAATCATTTAAGATTCCACTCCCTACATATTTAGACAACTGAAATGCTTCCAGTTCTGTGATCAACAAGGCGTTTCTGGATTTTCAAATTTGTAGCTATTTGAGCTCAGTCATTTACGTTGTCACAAAAACAAAAACAAGATATTTGGTGTTGGGTAATGGTTAATGACAGTTTCTTGGTCAAAGAACTGAAAGGAAGGACATCTATAGTATCATCTCTGAGGTCAAGGTCTTTGGAGCAATGTACAACAGTGGGATTTATGTTTTGAGATATGATACAAATTTAGCGGACTTGCAGTGTTTGTCATGTCGCATGTAGCGGACATGTTGCTTTTGCAAGCATTAGTCACAGCTATTGGTTGTGCATCATTTGTAAGGTCAACTCTACAGTAGGTTTGTGTATCTCTACACAGAATAAGGTTCTACTTCACCTCCCTTTGTGAAGAGGCAGTGACTGGGGCCAGACACTGAGTCAGGAGTGATAGATTCCTCACAGTGTAAGCAGACGTCCCAGTGCGTCCCTGCTCGACACCTTCATCTCAAGCTGCCAGCGGTGTTCTGACGTACTGCTTGTTTACTATTTTTCACACGCAGTGTGGAAAAACCCAACAACTTCTCCTCGCAAGATGCACAAGTCAAGTTGCCTACACAACATTCATTCCATTGTTGGCATCTATGTTCTAAATTTGTTGAGGCTTGTTTCTTGTGTCCTAATCAAGTACATTCGCTTGGAGTTGTGTGTGCTTGGTTTTGTTGTTGACTTGTATCTGCCCGGTCTGCTTGGTTTCCTTTCTGTGCCCTGTTTTTGGGGCCATTCCTGCACTGCTTACGTTGGCTCAACAACTCCGTGCCACAGTGCTGAAATGAATCAGATCTTTTCATGGCTACTGCCACAGAACTCCAATTTAATGTCTTGCAGGAATGTGTCTGATAAAATTGATAAACATATTGCCACAATGAACAGTTATATAACAGCCTGATGACTGAGGAGAGAATTGGATTAGTCTCACCTCTCATGCCATATGGGGCTGGGGCTTATCAAGTGTTGTAGGGTTTACCCAATATAGATGTAAATATCCCTACATTAAATCCGTACTCCAAGTTTATAGTCACTCTTTTATTTTAAATTCAACATGATGGAGTAACAGAGCCAAAACACAAAAATCCCACAATGTAACCCAATACATCACTCAAAGATTGAATTCTTTGGGAAAAGAAATAAAAAGTTCTACTATTACATTGCATTATGTTATATAATATATATGCTCAGGATCTGGATATTCACTCATATTCCCGTTGGCCAGTCCTCAAGAACACCTTTCTAATATGTGCTGTGTCAATGCATCATTTAAGTCCATCATTGCGCATCCGGGTAGTTGTCAGCATATTTCCTGGCACCTTAGACACTCTTTTTTTAGCTTCTACGACTTTACAAACAATTTCAGATGGTGCACAGGGGGCTTTGCGGACAAAGCCGTCCTATTTGCATGAGGTTTGGCGAAGCTACTGCAAACAGTAGATCTCTCTGGGAGAGTTGAAAACATCGAGTCACATGCCTGGAATGTTCTAGCGGACATTCAGTAAGGGGTACAGGGTACATACCTTGGCGTTGTCTGGGAAAACAGGGGGGCAGTCTACATTTTTGGAAACCGCTGGTCAGGCTTCATGAGTACAGCACAACCAGACATACAGTACATCCATGTGGAATATTGCTGCAAGATTGGAAGCAATGTGTTGGTTTTTCGCATTGCTACTTTGGAGACTTTATGTACGTACTCTAAATCACAGGATGGGATATAGCTCATTTTTCATTTTTATTCAAACTCCAACTTAAACACTGCACCTCCTTTTCATTGAGCAGACATTTCAAACATAAAGTTTTCTTTAAGTCTAAGGGCCTCATTATTGTAGACTTCTTGTCACTGGTTTTTTCACAAAAATCCCAAAGAGTAGACATTTTGTGGTATCTAGCAAGAAAATAATTGTTTTAAAAACCTGATAAAGTCTACCTACTTCTATTTAAAGGTTGGAGCATTCAGACTGGAACAAAAACATCTTGCTTTTTCAACCTCTGAGCTCTTAAAAACAGACCCGAAGGCCTTTTTTCTCAGTTTTCTATCACAGCTTTCACATTCCCATGCCTCCAACTCTTTTTTTAATACCCCAATTTCCATATTTTGTCTGTACAGCCAGAATTCTTTCTGCACTAAAAATGATCAAATGATTGCTGTGGGCTTTCTTAGAGACATGAGATGTGGGGCGGTGGGCCAAAGCCGGTCTGGAGTTTGAATCAGCTCAGTCAGAGGTAGTCAGACTGTTTTAAAATCCCCTGAAGTGCAGCCCATAACCACCAATGGCCAAAGGATGGTCAGTTTGAAGTTTCAAAGCAGGGAACATTCTTTTAGAGGCCAGCCAGCAGCCTGTTATAGAGTCTCTTGATGGTGCGGCAGATTGGAGAGGAGGAAAAAAACTTTGCTGATGTTTATTTTATAGCTGGTAGTGCCTTTGATGATTCCAGACAGTATATAGTCTGATCAAGTAGAAAAATTTCCTTGAAAATGGAGTACAGCTTCAAGGGTTCTTATGCAGCTCATAAAAATAATATCAAATCATATCTATATAATAGTTTACTGAAGACTGATGATAACACCTCATGCTTTACAACAAAACACCAGCATCTTATGCACTACAATCTTCTTAATCATTTAACAAGCAAATTGTTGGGGAAGCCTTGGCCTAAAGGCGAGTAGTTTTGGGAACAAAAGGTTGCTGGGTTGAGTCCCTGGACCAGCAAGAATGGCTGAAGTGCCCTTGAGCAAGGCACCTAACCACCCAACTGCTCCCTGGGCTGCCCACTGCTGTGGGTGTGTCAGGGTCTTGTTATACGTTGCTCTGGATAGGAGCATCTGCTAAATGCCTATAATGTATATAGCAGTAGACTTGTCATATAAGCATTAGTAGGAGAACATTTCTTGAAATAAACCAGACTACCACTTGCGTAAGTTCCTGTCATAAGCAATGTATGGATAGCATGTTCTCCAGATGGTCCAGCTCACAAAACAGCCATCCATCCTGAAAGTGCATTAGCCATGCTCCAGACTGGAAAAACTCAGAACAATTTAGCGTTTCCTTAAACATGAAGGAAAAAATATCTTGTCCACCTGTGACCTTTAACCGGTGCAACGTTGACACTACATTGACACCTGCATCTTCAAATATGTTACTAAAAATGATTAGGCCTGTATTTGATGAATCCGCCCAATTGTACTCAACTCCAATGACATCATCACGCAAGACATGGGTGGGAAGAGAAAGCAAGAGAATGCGAGCAGTGGAGTGAATCCTGTAAGGAATGTTGTGCTGAATCCCACAGGAATGCAGCCACAAAAAGCTCCTATTGCACAACAACAGTGCTGCAAGGGAAACCTCTGCATGGGAAATGTTACCAAACCATACCACAGGATTCCCCTTTACCATTTAAAGCACCAGATCACCCAGTGAGACTAGAATGCCACAGAACAGAAATTTGATTAGGGTGTAAGATAATCTGCAAGGCTACGCTAACTATAGTTGCTTTCCAACTCTGTGATTCTGCTGGGTGTTTATGTAGGACAATATGGTTATATTCAAGACTCTGCATTCAAGGTTCAGCTATTAACAAAAAAATTCTGATTTAACATCAGGATAGACCTGGAAATGACAATGAGAATCATATTTCTTGTAGACTAAAACTTCACAATCAGCTAAGAGTACAGCTCTTCTCAAGTGAAGAAAATTCTGGAAACCATTACAACTGTCTACTGGATTCATGTGGTTTTAGAGTACTTCATAATGGTATTCTGTGGTCTTAATATGGGTTAATATCACAATCTAAAGGGCCACAATGGTGACCCATAAACAGTTCTAGACTGTTCTGTTGGTATCAAACGGGATACTCTGCTCTAAAGTGATATCTATATGTGTGGTCTTTGTTGGGAACCTTGCAGTAATGAGATGTGGCCGAATAATGATTTTTTGAATCAGTGAATTTAACGTGAAATATATTATACCATGGATCTGTAACTAAACCATGATGAGTGTAGCCTTGACAGTCAACTAAGCAATAGATTCTTATTTAGAATATGTCAGTTTCCAGTGATTTTTCTGTGATTGCCCAGAAAAGTACTATAGTCCTGTAAACTATTGGTCCAAACCTAGTACACTGCTGGTCAGGATCATGGTAGATCTGGAGGCTGACCCCAGAACAATGATCATGAGGCACAAATACACCCTGGATGGGATGTCAGCCCCTTCTTTCACACCTAGGGGAAATTTAGCATAGTCAAGCCATCTACTGACTGTGAGTTGGCCTAGTGGTTAACATGTCTGCCTCTCAACTGGGAGACTGTGAGTTCTACTTACGGTTGGGTCATCCCAAAGACCATCATAAAAATGGTACCTACTGCCATCTGGCAAGGCACACTGCAAAATACATGCGAGTAGGGAGTCAAACTCTCACAGTTACCAGAGGACTAGCCCCCCACTGTAACCCTAGCTATGTAATAAGCGAGAGGCTGAGGGCTATAGAAACAGAGATCGGCACTGCACCCATGCGCCTCAACGAGCTGGGTAGTACTGGGACAGGAGACTGCCTGGGAAGACCAGATCCTGATGTGGGAGGGACTTTTTTTAATCCATCTATTGGGAAGTTGGAGGAAACCAGAGAACATGGAGAAAACCATGGAGAAACTCTGGACAGACCGTAACCCAAGTCACGATTGAACCAGGGAATCTGGAGCTATGAAGTGGCAACACTTGCATTGTCTGAGAGAAAGATTCCTTTATGACAATGCCTATTGTTCAAAGCACTATCCAAATAACTGTATTGCAAATATAGCCCATTACTGCCCACTTACACTTGAACACCCCATTGGGCATTATGGTACTGGGAGTAATGGTAATCTCAAACTCACATTTCTGACAGCATTTGTTTGAAAATTGTGAGGTTACATTATAAACAAATATAGCTTCCATCTTTGGCTGGACCTCCATGTATTGGACCATTCGACCTGATGTACTTGATAAAACCTAGAAGAAAGCCATTCAAATTTGGCTTGCTATGATAGCCATCACATTATCCAATTTGCATTGAGTGCGCTGCCACAGGAATGTCTTTATTTTTTTTCAGTCTGAGAAGCCTGATGAAGAATCTCCAAGTTGTCATTCTGTAATTACAGTAATTCCAACCTAATGTGTGTGTGCTAATAATCAAAGTTCGATGCAACCTTCGGAGTCCTAGTCACATGAGTAGGCTGGCTTCAGATCATCAAAATCTACACAGCAGCATATAACAGAGGCTGGTTGCGTGATTGCGCTAAGTAAGCAAAAGCAGATTAGCTTTCTTCTCAAAGCACAAATGCAAGAACATCTGTTTTATGGTGAAATAATCGAGCTGTGTTTCTGCTGGCCTAGAGCCTATGTGTCTGTTTTTTTGTGCATAGTGCCTATTCCCATGCATTTGTCTCATTTTTCACATGTGGAACTAATAATGTGCAGAGGTATTTTTAGAGCTAATACAGAAGGATCTGCTAGACAGCTTTCGGGTGCAAGTCACAATTCATTTACTAAACTAATACTTTATGTGTTTGGCAGTCGTTAATGGATTTGCAGTTGTTTGCCTATGTATTGATGCAAGAGAATCAGGGAAGAGAATACTCAGGAATAAATGTTTAGAGCACTTCAAATTCCATTTGACACCATTGCTATTTCAGGACGTTTTAGTCTACTTTTAATTAAGTCCAATGAATTTGTTTTTCATGGTTTAACTAGTTAGTTGTGTGCTTATGTTCATCACTTTTTGATGGACAAGCCTGAAATTTTCAGACAGTCAAAACACTACAGCAAGGAACATTCCACCATGTCCAAAACAAGAACCGAGCACTTTGATCTGGTTTCTAAAAAAAAAAAATGACCAGTACCACATAGACGGCATATTTCAGTGGAAGACTGGAAAGTCAATCTGTCAGCTAATGCATTTACTAAAGTGGGAGCAGGCGAGACAGAACGAAAATGTGATCCTGGAACCAAACGGCAGCGGAAAATTGCCCCCTGGCAGCACGAAAGTATTCGGGATCTGTTATTTTTGTTCAGAGAACAATAAACCACCTAGAAATTATGATCCAAAAAAAGCCCCCAGCCTCCCATACATCCCCCTTCCATTGGTAAGGAATGGGAAATGGAGCCACATGGCCACATCCCCCCAAAAGTATAATTATACCCACTATCCACATGCCTTTATTTTCCCTGGAGATGGAAAAGCGCCTTTCCATTACATCATCAAAGATTGACCTTTGACTCATCATCATGGCTGTCTCCATCTGACAAATTTAGTTTTGCTTACATCATCTTGCTTGTCCTCAATTAGCTGTTTTAAAAGCAACTCATCACAGACCATCTCTTCCGTTTAGGACATGAACTCCTCCTACATTAATGATTGACCAAACTGAACATGGGGGGGATGTGGCCTCTGGAATGCTTATTACCTCCAACAAGGAATTACCTCCAACAAGGAATAAGCCTTGTTGGAGGTAATTTTGGTCAGTTTTTACCTACAACAAAGGAGCACAGATTAAAGTTTAAACACATTGAAGTGAAACAGAGCGGAACATATTTATTCCTCTTCTGGGAAGTAGTGCTGTGAGCATTAGCATCAATACCGAAAGATGCACCTGAGGCATGCCACACACAGAGCCGGGTTTATTTTGCCGGACATTCACACCACATCATTAATGACTGGCAGGCCGTTAGGTCACACACGGATGGCATGATGAGCCCTGGCATGCTACTATGAACCAGAGTGGGTGTGGCTGTTCAGTGTTTTTGTGCAAGAACTGGCAGCCTTCTGCTCAGGAGGAATGAGAGGTTGTTGACAGACAGGGTACATTACCATTCGGCAAGGCCGTTTCCAGATGGAGCTCCTACTGTACTCCACTGGCCAGACCACAGAGAGAGAACGAGAGAACAAGGGAGGAGGGGGGATGGAGGGAGCGCGCAAGAGACAGAGGGCCTGGACTGAAGATTCCCTTATAAGGCAGGCTTCCTCCGAGACAGCATGCGTGTAGGAAAAGCATGTCTGCTGGCATGGCCGGCGCATTCCTGCAGCTCTCGCTCGGAGCTTTTCATTTCCGATTGGCCGCTGTGCAAAGGCCAGTGCTCCCTTTCCTAATAGGAGGGGGTTTGGGATCCTTTTTTCACTTTCAAAATACACAAATGGTGAAGTCTAGCCACTTTCCTGCAGCTCTGTGTCTCTGTCTGTTTAGCGTCTGGATCCACACACCTGCACTGTGTAGTGACTTTACTGTAGCAAAAAAAAAAAGAAATCTAGTGACATGCAGTACAGTGACATACACTCAACGGCCACTTTATTAGGAACACCCATCCACCTGCTCTTTTATGCAGTCCTCTAATCAGCCAATCCCTTGACAGCAGCACAATGCATAAAATCATGCAGATACAAATCAAGAGCTTCAGTTACTATTGACTTCAAACATCAGAACGGGAAAAATTGTGATCTCAAAGTGTGACTTTCACTGTGGCATGGGTATTGGTTGGAGCCCGATGGCCTGGTTTGAGTATTTCAGAAACTGCTGATCTCCTGGGGCTTTCACACACATGTCGAAGCCTACAACAGAATATTGAAGTAGAACCTCTTTAGGAAGCCAGGATCATTTATCACTATCCAAAGAATTCTTAAGACAGGGGTTCTCAAACTTTTGCAACGACCCCTTGCAATGAAAAAAAAGAAAAATCCCTATATGCCTTTACAGAAAAATGACACAGGCTACATTTCAAATATGATCATTAGCATTGCATGTTTAACATGTGATCATGTGTGGAAAAACACGAGAAGGTGCATTACACCACTGAAACAGCACATGTGAACTCAAAAGTAAGGAAATACATGTGAATAAGGTTTGTTTTGTCTGTAACCACTTATCCTGTGCAGGGTCGCAAGCTGGAGCCTATCCCAGCTGACTATGGGTGAGAGGCAGGGTACACCCTGGACAACTCACCAGTTCATCGCAGGGCTGACACAAACAACCATTCACAGTCAATTTAAAGCCACCAATTAACCTAACCTGCATATCTTTGGACTGTGGAAGGAAACCCACACAGACAGAACATGCAAACTCTACACAGAAAGGCCCTTGTCAGCCACTGGATTCGAACCCAGAACCTTCCTGCTGTGAGGCTAACCACTACACCATCGTACCGCCCTGCGAGTAAGTGAAAATCAAATATTTCCATGTGAAAAAAAAAACCTCACGTGAAAATCAAAACATAATGAAACATCACACATGGAAAGCAATGATTCGTGTTTGAAAAAAATTACACTAAAATAAAAACATATGGATTCCATTTGAGGGCGGCACGGTGGTGTAGTGGTTAGCACTGTCGCCTCACAGCAAGAAGGTCCGGGTT
>JAOBAM010000012.1:9374604-9384981 GCA_025212355.1 Notarius kessleri
TGGGGGAAACCGGAGCACCCGGAGGAAACCCATGCAGACACAGGGAGAACATACAAACTCCACACAGAAAGGCCCTCACCGGCTGCTGTCCTCGAACCCAGGACCTTCTTGCTGTGAGGCGATAGTGCTAATCACTACACCACTGTGCCGCCCTCAAAGCGACATGCTACATTTAATATGGAACTTAAACTATCTATTCTAGCTCACTCAGCTAGCTAATGGCTAACCTGTGTATGTTTCTACATGTTGGATATTAAACCATGAAATGCTGATATCTCTACAGGTTTTGGCATGCATGATTTACATTATCATTATCATCATCATCATATGGTTTCTATCAAAGTATTTAATACTGAAGATATTTCATAAATTAGGGTAAGGATGCTCATCTGATTCCACTGTCTAAGAGATGGCTGTTGCTGACTAAATAATCTAGTGACTGAATTACAATTACAATGATCAAAAATGTACGTATACTGTCTTTTAATTGGCTTACATACACAAAGGGCACTAATGTATCCACACCAAGATTGCTAATGATAATGATTGCTAATATGTGTTTCCTAGCTAGCAAACCTCCTAGCCCTAAAAAAAAAACCTCCTAGCATGAATGTTAACTGAGACACTAGCTGGCTAGTTACTAGTTACTTTAACAGTTTCGCAAGCAAAATGTGGCAAGTTACATTATAGCCTACATTTAATGATTTTCAAGTTAGCATTATTCAGCAAAAGCTACTCAACATGGCAGAACTACTAGCATCACAGAAAGTTTTCTGAATAAGTCTGTCAATTTGTTAACACTAGCTTGCAAACTGCACAGTCTAGCACTTGTAACAGTTCTAATGCTAACTGCCCTGCCATAACAAACTCTTTTACTACGAACCAAGTTTGTTTCCCCCACCTTTGTACTATTGCACTTTATAATATTTTTGCTGCTACATATTTTAATATATTTTTATATTTAATTCTGTGCTGAGCCAAATTGCAACGAAATTTCGTTCTGTGTACACTTGTTGCATACTGAATGGCAATAAAGGTTGTCTATGTCTATGTCTTTAAGGTTAAGGTTCTTTTATTTGTCATTTCAATCATATACAGTTGCTACAGTACACAGTTAAAACGAAACGACGTTTCTCCAGGACCAGGGTGCCACATTAAACATCACAGGACTACAATCCACAAACTAAACATCACAGGACTACAATCTACAACACACAAAGTGCAAGAGTGCAATACTGTAGACAATAAACGACACAAACAACATAAAGTGCAGACATAAACAAACAACATAAGGTGCAGAGTTGAGCGTGCATATTGAGGTAGTATGAAAAAAGACAATGAGTTCAAGTCTTCAAAAAAAAACATCACTGTGTCACATCCACATGCGTTGGTCCTTGGAGCGCGGCGCACACGCCATGTGCCATTAGGACAAATTATGATGCACCTGTTTTGGATTAGAGCACAATCACAGCATGCACTTATAAGTGTTAAATACACAGACTTGGTGAAGTATATGCGCTGCACAGAGTGTTTCACATTACCAAGCCTTGTACCTGTGTATTGCCTTTCTGGTTTTGACTTTGTTTTGTGTATTTGGACTCTGCCTTTCATCTTTGCCTCCACCATTCTGTTTGTGCCTTGTTTGACCATTGCCTGTTTCGCGACCCTACCTTTGTCTTCCATTTTTTAACTGTTTCCCTGCCTGTTTGTGAATAAACACTCTTCCTGCAATTACATCTGTCATTCACCTGCTTACATGACACACTGATCCATGCATTCCTTTTAGCACCAGGGACAAACAATAAGTAATCAAGTCTACAGTCACATTAACAATAAGTGTTAACGCCATAAAACAAAGGCTTAACGAGCCTTCCTTATGTGTTGATCACTAACAATTATCGAGAACGGTGATCGATAAAAGGACAAAATGACTGCTGATACCACTAAACTTAACACTGAATTAAAGTGCACCGGCAGCATTTTGATACCGCCTGCCCAGCCCCGCAGTGCAACATAAATGACATCATCAGTGATATGCAATACATGAATGAACTGAATGGTGAAGACTGAGAAAAGAGAGCAAGTCAGTAGGTGGACATTGTCAATGATACACCGGAAACCTTCATCATTTCCAGAATGGATGAAGAAATCATAGCCTCCTTTCATGATCCTTTAACTCAGTCAATGAACTAGTAACTCGGAAAGAGAAATTTGTGATCAGGAGAATGTGTCTAAAATTTCGCATGTAATGTGAGTGTTTGGTGTGACAAGTGGGTCCATTTCAGTATTATGAACTTTTCAGTATTATTAACTATTTGGATGTGTGGGGGCAAGGAGTTCGTTACAACGGGGTTGCAGTGGAAGACACTAGTTCACCAATTACATTAGTTACTGAACCAGTTTGTTAGCAATGTAGCTAGTTTATAGCCTATGTTTCATAGCTTAAAGATAACGTTTCTCATGTTTTTTTTCTGTGAAATGTGAACAATGCATTAGCAATGTAGTTCAAACAAGCAAATATGAAAGTCTAGCTAAATAACACTCATCAAATCTATTGTGTCTTAACAGTTCACTAATGTAATACTGTTCAACACAATGACATAGCACACCTGACCACTGTAAAGAACAAGGCAAAAGATTGACATGGCTTCAGCCCAGTGAAAACACAACATGGGAGGTGATGAATCAGGTCTGACTACAATAACACCAGTAAATATGAAAAGTCATACAGAAATTCTCACTGTGCAGAAGTAATTACAGTCATGGTATATATGTACCTAACTGGTGCTAAGTGTATTCAGACACGTGGTGTAGTAATGAAGACAGCATTGCAGCTCCATTTATCAAAGCTTTTCAACAGGTACTCCACCTGGCTGTTTAAAGGTCAGATTTCCAGCTGCTTGCCAGACTGACACACACACACACACACACACACACACACACACACAAGTTAATGTGTCCATTACATCATATCTTCATTGTGGTTTGAAGATTGCTAGATCATTATGGTACTTCAGTCTAAACTTGAACACAAAGACACAAACAGAATCTCTCGGATTTATATTACACTAATCAGTAAGTGATAGCAGAAAACATGAAGTCCCTGAAGCCCTTATGTCTAAATTTCTCCCTGTTCTCTCGAAACAAAGGCAGGTTTCATCCTTGTAACTGAAGCCCTGGCCCTTCATCAAAAACGTCCTACGACTTAAGGCAAGACCTGGTGATTTCCAGAATAACAATGGCATACAATAGGACTAAAACAGGCATCTGTAATACTGTATATGCACATCAAAGAAGATCAAGAACACCATCTGAGCAAAAATCCACTCGTCAGGTCACATTGAAGTCAGTGATCACAAATCATCATAAGGTCACATCATCAGTGAATAGCCTCAAGTTTATTAGCTCTTTGCAGTGTATCTCTACTATTTCACTATAGGACTTGGTTTCACATTTGAGTAAGGGACCTGTTCAGAATGAAAGCCAAGCAGCTTGTGTTCACAACAATCCAAGACTATAAAACATTAAACAAACTCTTGTTGACTTCCCTTTATGAACCTGTCACAATCACAACTGGCCACTTGCAGCACAAGGACAGGAGGACTTAATAGAAAGTTTTGTTTTTTTTCACATTATACTTGACAGTAGGCACAATGTGCAGTACTTTCTCTTAAATAAAAAAGGTTACGTCTAGCACCCTCAATTGGTTTTATTGCTTTAGCAGAACCCACCTACACAAGCCTACATGCTTGACAACAGAAGGGTTTCACTTCCAAAAAATGTTCTATGTTAAATCCCTTTAGAAAGTTAGAATCATTTGTAATGCACAGACAGAGTAACTGACTACCTAAAATCAAATACCAAATTTTTTTTTAAGAGTGTAACTGTATGTTAATGTTAGGGTGGAACAGTGGGGCAATAGGTAGCAGTACTGCCCCAAAGCTCCGAGATCCTGGGTCCAGATATTGTCTCCATGGAATTTTGCAAGTTCTTGCTGTTTTGGTGTGGATTTACTTGAGGTTCTCCGGTTTCCTTCCACCGTCTGAAAGGATGCAAGTAGGCGGATTGGCTGAGTTTGACAAGAAAATTGTATCTAATCTCAAAGCCTTCTAGGCAAATTCTAATCTTGAAGTCCAGTTATTATGACTCTGGGAGTGTGAAAGTAAAAAAAAAAAAAAATCTTTCAAATGGCTGTGGAGAAATTGACCAATTTACCAAATATAGAGATAACTAGTTTAATTTTAGCAGCAAAAGAGCACCACAGTGTTTTTATTCTCCCATATGTTTTTTTAATCGCCCCCATCATCTCAACCTAAGTTTGAGGTCAGTGTGTCATGTCTGCTACAAACTACAAATATGGTAGTTTGAGACACTAGAACTAGTGTAACAAATACACTGAAATACCCTGAAATGCAATTTCAGTGGAACTGATACTCTAACATTCCCCAGTATTTCGACACTGGCTGTCAAGACTATCAGTTGTTCAGAATAAAGAATAAAGTACATGCATTTTTAAAATACTGTCACCAACAACGCATCACAGATATCTGAAATGGAGATGGAGAATGAATGAAGTGTGTGTGTGCATGTGAAGATTTCTTAATGCATCTTCGAAATGCATGTGTGTCTACATCTTAAAACTTCTCTGAAATGTAATGGATTTCCTTTTTTTTAGCCTATTCTTCCCACACACACTGCTGACCCATTACAGAGCACTGCAGCAAAGCAGAAGGACTGCGGTGTGAAGAGTACAAGGGCAGAGGGAGGTAACAATAAAAATGGAGTGATTTACACTGATCTCCATGTGTTTGAGGACACTGCATTCTAGGAGGGTGAAATGGACAGAGAGAGAGAGAGCGAGAGAGAGAGAGGGGTGATGTGAGCGTGTGGGGATATGGGTAATAAAAGGAGGCTGATTTATGACATCTTGGCCCTTGGCTGGCATCTGCGATCTCACTGGACCTAGCAGTAACCTTCAGGTTATATGTCACTGTTGCCTGGAGACATTTAAAACACGCCCTGGGGAGTGGGGCGATAGCCATCAGAGCTAAGGCGAACATCCTGGATAACCCCTAAAACGATGTGTTCCTTTGATAAATCACCAAACTAATTATAGCTGGAGTAGGGATTATTTTTAGAACCACTCAAGAGCACAAGCAATTTGTAATACACACATGTAAGAACTTACTGCTATATCCTGGTAACAATACAGTGTGTTACCAGGATATAGCAGTAAGCTGGTAGTTAACACTTAATAGTTAATAGGTAATAGGTAGTAGATCTCAAAACTGATTGCTCAGAAGGTGATGATTCATCTTCCATAATAGCAGCTCTACATGCAAGGCAAATCACAGGTTTATATTAATGTACTTGCTCTCATATGCCATTGTTTCTATAGCAACAAGTCATTCACGGGGACTTGCATGGGGACATGTCACATCATCCAAGTCTAATAATAAACACTTTGTTTGTACAAACAAATGTTGAAGGAGACACTTATTTAGCATTTTTGGAAGGAGTCTCCAGTGTTAGTAAGTTTTTCTACCACTGGAAGGTATTCAGGATAGAGAAGTTTGCACTTTCCAGTTTCTCAGTAACATGATAAGCTTTTTATATTGTATTTCTTTTGTAAAGAAAGAGAAAACAAAGGGCTGGTGATGGAACAACTGTTTGTAGCTTTCATAATGCAAGTCATGACAGGAACTGACTTGGTTTGCAGACATTTCATAACATTAAATGTCACTATAAACATCATATTAACTTTAATGAATGAAATATTATCAAATGTAAATGTTGGCAAATTGGTGAGGTATAAGAGAAGTGAAATAATTCAGGGCATGCTTTTATAGGAAAATAATCCTGGTGGTATCACATCACTCAGTTATTGATAATTTTCCTAAAACAGCACACTTTGTTATGCTTTATTCCTTATTTATGTCGGGGTGCAGGCACTTACTGATGCAAGCACAAAGGAAGGCAGGTACATCACAAACTGTAAACCAAATCGGCAGGCAGAAGTCGTAGTCAGGGATGTGTGAGGGTTGGGTGATCAACAAACAGGACATCAGAGGGCAGGTGAGGAAATGGAGTCAAGAAATAAATGTAAACAAAAGTCTAAGAACTAGAAGTCAGTCAGGAAATCAGAAGGCTTGATATGACACAGAACGATACTTTGAGCAGTGTGTTTGTGACTGCTGAGCTTACTGAGGAAGTAGTGCTTCAATAATTGGAGACAGGTGCCCTTCTTAGTATTCCAGAGATGAGGGGTGCTGTGGCTCTTGGGAGTTGTAGTCCAGAGTGGCCATGTTTGGAGGCTGCTCCGAACTCAGATTTTCAGTGCTGTTACTGACAGACCCCCCAAAGTGCTCCTTCTGGGAGCAAATTTCTTTCTAGGACGGCCCCTCTTTCTTGGCACTGGTTTGCCTGGATGCTCCTTGTGGAATTCTTGCATTAGGAGTAGGTCCAAGATGTCCCTGGAGTTGATCCAGCTACGTTCCTCTGGGCCATACCTCTCCCAGTCCACCAAATATTCCAGCTATTCCTCTCTGCACTGAGAGTTGAGGATCTTATGAACCTGGTATATGGGGGTCTCCTTCTAGTTCCAGGGAGGGATGTTCTTAGGTAGGAATGTTGGAGGCTTGGGGACCTTGGATGGTGGTCTTTAGGCATGACACATGGAACGTGGGGGCCATTTGGCAGTGCGGTGGGAGCTCCAGCTTGTACGAGACCTCATTGACTCTGTGGATTACCTTGAATGGGCCTATGTAACAAGCTTGGAGTTTTCAGCAGGTATTTGACTCTCATAAATCCTTTGTGGAAACCCATACTCAATCTCCTGGTGCATATTCCAGGGTCTCCCCTCTATGTTTGTCCACATATTCCTTATGTTTTTTGCTAACCCGCTCTAGTCTTTGGCGGACCTCCTCCCATACTTGTTCACTCCTCTTAAACCAAGCATCTACTGCCAGTATTTGG
Organism: Notarius kessleri; assembly: GCA_025212355.1. NCBI lineage: Eukaryota > Metazoa > Chordata > Actinopteri > Siluriformes > Ariidae > Notarius > Notarius kessleri. The sequence continues at coordinate 9,381,580 of JAOBAM010000012.1, forward strand.
GTCAGGGTGTCATCCCAAGGGAAGAGTGGTGGTTGATAACTGAGAATACACTGAAATGGTATGAGCTGGTTAGCAGAGTGTTACAGGGAGTTTTGTGCATATTCTGCCCAGGGAAGGAATTGTGCCCAGTCCTTCTGGTTTCTCATACAGAAAATTCTTAGGAAGCATCCTACCTCCTGATTGGCACACTCCACCTGGCCATTAGGTTGTGGTGGGTACCCAGATACTCACTGATACTCCCAGCTTGTCCATGAACTTAGCCCATACTCTGGAAATTAATTGGGGACCCCAGTCACTGATGATATATTCAGGGATGCCATAGTGTCTGAAAACATGGTTGAATACAAGTTCTGCAGTTTCAAATGCTGTGGGTAAGCTGGATAGTGGGAGAAGTTTGAAGGCTTTAGAGAATCGGTCTACGACTACTAGGATGACTGTGTTGCCTTGGGATCAGGGTAGGTCGGTGAGAAAGTCAATGGCTATATGTGACCAGGGTCACTGGGGCACCAGGAGTGGACAAAGCTTTCTGGCTAGTGGAGCTTGTGGAACTTTAGCTTGGGTACAAGCGGAGCAGGAGGAGACAAAATGGTTTATGTCCGAGGTCATGTTCTCCCACCAATATTTGTTTCTGAGGAGTTGGTATGTACGGTGGCTGCTGGGATGTCCCGTTGGAATGGGCCCAAGTGATAAGTTTTCCCCAAAATTGTGGCGGCACATACATAAGTCCAGGAGGATGGCCTTCAGGTGGGCTAGGAGGTTGAGACGGAGTTATTTCCTTATTGAGATCCCAAGATACAGCTTGCACAAAACAGTCAGAGGGCAAGTTGGGAGTGGATTCAGAAGGATGGTTTGAAGTGGTATGAATTCTGGAAAGTGCATCAGCTTTGGTATTCCTAGAACCAGGGTGGTAAGAGATCGTGAATCAAAAACAAGTGAAGAATAAAGCCCATATGGCTTGGCAGAGGTTCAGGCGTTTTGCAGTCTTCAGGTACTCTAGGTTCTCATGGTCTGTGATTATGGTGAATGGGTGTGTGGCGCCCTCTAACCAGTGTCTCCACTCATCTAATGCCAGCTTGATGGCCAGGAGTTCTCTATTGCCAAGGTCATAATTTTGCTCAGTATGGGTAATCTTCTTGGAATAAAAGGCTATTGGGTGCAATTTAGGTTTCTTCCCTAGCCTCTGTGAAAAGACTCCTCCCACTCCTGTCTCTGAAGCATCAACCTCTACCACGAATGGCTTCATACTGTAGGGTCTGGATGCTGAAGGAAGGGTGCTGTGGTGAATGTGGACTTGAGCTAATTGAAGGCCTCCTTGGCTGCTGTGTTTCATTAGAGACAGCACAGTCCCTTCTTAAAGGGGAACAGAAGCCATTTTTAAATTTGCTTTATTTCTTATTTAACATGTTATTCAATTACGTTTTTGGTTTTATTCACCTTATATCATGACTCCACTTGGCATATTATATGTCACTTATCAGCCTTTTCGGTTTTTAACCATGTTGAATGTAGTTCGTATGGTCCATGGCAGGCGTCACTTATCTGCTCAATCTTCACGAGACTTGTGCAAGACTTCAAATGTGAAGTGTCAGCGCTGCCATTTTGAAAACTGTTTACGCAGCGGCCAGATCGCCATATCATTCCAATTTAGATTAATTTTGAGATTTGCCAGCTTCATCAGTGATGGAGTGTCAATCCTGTGCACTGTGGCACGTGCACCTGAAGGTGCACCTCGGGCTGCGCATGCGCTGTGAATAAGGCGCACTTGAGCTCAATTAAGGAACTGTGTGTTTACGTATTTATGGACTGTGCTGATGCATTTGCATCATGAAGTATTACGATATGCATGTATTCATTACTGAGCATTTCTACCCGTTGTCTTGATTTCCTGTTTCATGATCCTTGTGCCTGTTTCTCGTTCTTGTCCTCGCTTAGCCTTTGATGTACTGTTTGTGCCTCGACCGACCCTTTTGCCTGTATTCTCGTTTTTGATCTCGTTTGCCTGTGTATATATTGTCTCACTGTATATATATTCTACACTTTTATTAAACTTCTGCACATACATCCGCCTCCCTCGCGTACGTGACATGGAGATTATTCCATATGACTTTGAACCAACTGAGAAGAGTTAGAAAGACGACAGGATAAGGACGAGTCTGTCGTGCTGGTATTTACATCGTTACTGTCACACAATTAAAACGTGCCGGATCAGGTGGCTGGTGGATTTTCAAAATAAATACATATTATACTGAGCGCATTTCCCTCGTAATCCTCACTAAGGTTTTGGACAGCACGACAAAATGGCCTCCCAACCATATAGTAAGTAGGGAGCGATTTCGGACACGGAAAACTTCCGGCTTGATTACATCAGCGTTCGAAAGAGGGCGCACGTGTCTTTTGGCAGACGTCGGTCACTTTTTGATTTCCGCTGTACATTTTACTTCCATCCTACGATGTCTTGCACAGGTCTCAACGAATCTCGTTTACGCCCATTGCTTTGACATATGGACTGATGTATTACAGAGCATATTTCAAACACACAACTTGCTATAGCAGCGACAAAATAGCGATCTAAAATGCATTCCGATATTTAATAAAATGAGAAATAGACTTTCGATAATAAATTTGCATTCAGTTCCCCTTTCAGAGACTTGATGGCTGCCACACTCGTATATTTTTCCTTTTCGTTCATGATGTTCATCTCCAAAAACCCTCGCAGGCCAAAATTCTTTTAAAAGGATTAAGCGCTGCTGTTAAAGCATTATCAAAGATTAAAAAAAAAAACACTTGTTTGAACGGTGCAGTCAGTGATTTTTTTTATTTTAATGACTCAGAGCATCTTCAGTAAGAGATCTGTTCAGAGGAAAATCCTGAGCGATGTTAAGTCAGAAAGGTGTGGTGTTTGAGATTTAAGAACAACCGCTTTATTCATCACACGTGCACTTGTGAAATTCCTCTTGGTATTTCACCCATTTGAAGCAGTGAACACATAAGTGAGCAATGAGCGCTCGCACGCATGCATACCCAGAGCAGTGTGCAGCCATGCTAACAGCACCTTGGAGCAGTTGGGGGTGCCTCGCTCAAGGGCACTTCAGCCTGAGGTCGCCCCGCGGGGGAACCGGAAGAAACCCATGCAGACTCCACACAGAACGGCCCCTGTTGGCCGCCGGGCTCAAACCCAGAGCCTTCTTGCTGTGAGGCGACAGTACTAACCACTAGACCACTGTACCGCAAAACCACAAGATTCAGCTTATTTACAGGAAACATCACTGACTATACCCTTTAAGTCTGTTTATTTATACCAAAATATACAAGAGTGAAGGGTCAAGTGAAATCCTGAAGTGTAAAGTAAATCGGAGAGGCCGACTGTAAAGCAGATGAAACATGGAAAAAAAACAAAAATGA
>JAOBAM010000012.1:9602835-9619148 GCA_025212355.1 Notarius kessleri
ATCACAATGTCAGTGTTGTAACTACCTAAACTGGGTGGAAAACTGAAGTGCACACAGGCAGGTAGTGATGTTTAAACCTGGTTCTTTATACCCCCTGCAAAAAAAGTTTAGGGGGGGTATATAGGAATCACCCTGTCCATCTGTCTGTCTGTCCATGTGTATTGTAAGCGCAACTCCTCCTAAACGGTTTGATGGATTTTGATGAAACTTTACACAGTTGCACTATACTACCTGAAGATGTGCCTGAAGGAAAATAATCCTGGTCCGATGTTTCAAAGGGGAGATAATTCAACTTATTCCCTTGCATATGGCAATATATGATGACAGGCTTGTAAGTGTGACTCCTCCTAAATGGTTTGATGGATTTTCATGAAACTTTACACAGTTGCAGTATACCACCTGAAGATGTGCATGAAGGAAAATAATCCCGGTCCAATATTTCAAAGGAGAGATAATTCAACTAATTCCATATCCGTCCATCCTTCCATCTGTCTGTCCGTCTATCCATCTGTCCATATGTCTTGTAAGCACAACTCCTCCTAAACGGTTTGATGGATTTTCATGAAACTTTACACAGTTGCAGTATACCACCTGAAGATGTGCATGAAGGAAAATAACCCTGGTCTGAAGTTTCAAAGGGGAGATAATTCAACTTATTCCCTTACATATGGCAATATATGATGACAGGCTCGTAAGTAAGAATAGAATACCCCCCATTCTATACTGAGTTTACTCAGTTCTAGTTTCATTTTGGAAATAGCTTTTCAGCATCACTTTCCTCTACACACACATGTACACACACGCTCTAGCCGCCTCTCCTCTCTCCCTCTTCTTATCAACCCTCGGCCATCACTGAAACACACACACACAATTAACAACAGATGAGATCACTTTGCCACTCACCTTCCCTGGCCCTGCCCTCCATTCACAAACTGATGCTTGACCACATCCCTGCTGCCACAGTCAGTTATTGAATTTTGTAATTGTCCAGGTAAAGATGGCAATATGGATTAGCTGGAGAATTGCTGTGGAAGGTTTTTCTAGTCAAGACTGTTTCTGTCTTTTTAAGATTGGTGAAGTCCAGAATAATGACAGACTTTAAATTTTATTCAGCACTGAAAGACTTTGATTGATTTGAGAATGTATTGGGATACAAAGAAGTGTTATGTTCGGGTAGTAATAATGAACTAATGTAGGGATATGTTTTGAGCTAAAGCTTTCTGTTGTCCTGTTTTTAACCTTTTTTTTTCCAATTTATGTTCTTATTTTCTTCCTATTTTTTAGTCCTTTGTGAAAAACATTAGATGTTCAATAAAGTATTTTGTTAAATTCTAAAAAAAATTTCTCCTCTCTCTCTCTCTCTCTCACACACACACACACACACACACACACAGCTCTACCCATCTCTGTGTGAGTTGGCTCATGTTCTCTCGGTTGATGGACCAGTCAGACAGAGACTAGACTCACTGGCTGGGGAACTGGCCAAGGCTGCAGATAAAGAACTGCAGGTACACGCACAAACACAGTCACATGCACATATACAAATGCTTAGCCACTCTTTATCACCACCTACTGGACAATTGATATTGATAATATCAATGGATAAAATGGTTGGTTGGTTGAATAATCTGCTGCCTGTTCAATGCCAGCCACGTTTGCCAGGTCTCAGCAAAATTCTCAACCCAACTACATCGCAGAAAAACACACAAAGCACACACAAACCTAACCCAAAACATTTCAGCATTGGAAAAAAAAAGTTCTAGGTCTTATATGGAAAACAAGTGGTGCGTGCGCATTTCGAATATATTCTGTCAGGAATACACCATTTTTATCATCATTTTGTACAGACATTATCCACTTTATTGTCCCCTTTTCACTCTTCACAATCTTTGATATATGTATTTTCTTCCATATGAGACAATTTACCTGGCGTTCTGAGAGTATATCAGAATAAATGTGTAGAATGAACGACCACAAACCTACGTGAAAAGCATGCCAAACAAAATCACTGTAACATCTGTACATGTATATTACCACAACAACAGAAATGGTTCTGAAATGTATAGACTTGTAAATAAAAAGTGAAATTTCCTGTTAAAAAGTAGAAAGACTGTCACTTTTATTTATATCTAACTGATTTGTTTATTGTTTAAATGATTCACTGATTGAAACATTCAATAAATAAATCTGTGATTGTGCTCTAATCCGGAACAGGTGCATATACTGTAATTAGTCCTAATGGCACTGCACGCATTGTAATCTGTGGCACGCACTGTGTGCTCCAAGCACCAATGCACATGGGCATGACAGTGATTTTTTTTTTTGAAGACTCCAACTCATTGTCACTAAAGGTGGGGTACATAAACTTAGTTTGTTATATGTGAAAGTTTGTAGTAAAAGAGTTGTTGCGGGCTGGCAATGTAGTTAGTTAATAACAAAAACATCAACAGCAATAATAATAATAATAATAATAATAATAATAATAAAAAGCAAAAAAAAAAGTGTTTGATCCCCACCCCACTCCTCTTCTTAAACAACAAACAAATTAGACATATTTACATGTTATGTAACATCATCCTGCAATATAGTACCTTTTAGCAACATTTCAGGGAGCCAACAGGGACATCTGGTGAGATTTTTTGTCAAATAATGACAAGCTATGTTTTTTTTGTCTTATTATGATCAATAGAAATAAAAAAAAGAGACTCGTGCTATAATCTAAGTAATAACAGGTTATGAACACCTTATGACCTTCTAATTTCATGTACATTTGACAATATTAAACATAACTATAAGCCAATTTAAAAAGTATGCTTTCTGTAATGGTGTTGTAAAGCATTTTCCTGTAATTGGAAATTAATCAACCTCAGGCTGCATCACACCACCACTTTGTTGATTGTTTTTCTATCACTTCATGCCCTGTCAGGTTGTTTGTGTCTATGTGTCAGCCCTGTGATGACCTGGTGACTTGTCCAGGGTGTACCCTGCCTCTCGCCCCTAGTCAGCTGGGATAGGCTCTAGTTTGCCTGTGACCCTGTACAGTATAAGCAGCTACAAATAATGGATGGATAGATGGATCATGCCCTGTCATGTTTTACTTATTGTGATGCCAATAGGACTATCTACAATACACTCGTATTTTCTCATTGATTAATCAGTTGACTGTTTGATTGACAGGTGATCGTGGACTCGATGGTGTCTCTGTGCCAGGAGCTGTGTCCGCTGTCCTCTGTGGCGGCAGAGCGACTGAGTCCTCCTTTGTCCTCTGTTTCAGAACGAGTGTCAATCCCTCGTTCAGCTATCCGCACTGCGCTGATGGAGAGAGCGGCGCAAGACATTCATCGGGCATTAGAGTAAGGGGGATGGGGAATCAAAGAGTGAGGGGGGATGATGAATGGGTGAAAGGGGAAGGAAGAGAGAGGAGGAGAGCTGCTGATTTGCCAGTAATTCAACTTGTAGTTATTAGTTATTGAATTAAAATTGAATTTAGAGAAGGAGAGGAAGTGAGCAAGTGAGAGAAATTAAAAGAGGATTGGGAATAAGACTAGAAAGAGGGAAGTTATGAATATTGATGTGAAGAGAAGAAAGCAATAGATAGAAGAAAGTGGGAGATAAACAATCAGTGAAACAATATAAGAAGGTGAGAATGGAAGACTGGAGCAGCAGTGTCTGTGTTTATATTCATATTGGGTATGTCTGTATTAATTCAATACCACCTCCTCACTCCATTCACTTCCTGTTCCTCTCTCATTTCATCTTTCTCACTTTTCATTTCTCTATCTCTGTCTCATAGGGAGGTCAAACTATCCGTGGTGTCATATCTCACCAACTCAATCGTGGATCAGATCTTACAGGAGCTCTACTCTACTCACAAAGCTCTGGTAGGACGTCTTTGTCCCTGTTACATTCTCTCTTTTCCAGTCTTTTCTCACACTTTCTTTTGATAGCAATCTTTTGCTGGTGTTTCCATTACTGCGGTTCAGTCATTTTGCATCTGTGGAAGAAATCAGTTGTAGAAAGTCAGTGATGTGTCTTTCAGACTTTGAAGACAACATCCACAGAGGTGCCATCATTTATGGTTTTTGACCCTGTAAAAACAAACACATAAAAACCAAAAAGTGTAGCCACTTATTATGAAATATCAATCACTTCATCATTTGTTTTCCTCTCTTTTGGCACTTTATATGAACCCATTTCTTCAATTTATCTTTCAGTTTTCTAATCAACATATGTCTTCTAAGAGTTATACCCTATATAAGTGAGTATCTGTAGTAAATTTTAAGCTATGTAGAATTTGCATGTTTAGGTAGAAATATACAATTCAATCAAGCTAAAGATAACATTATGAGGAGTGGGAAAATAAAAAGCTATATAGTTAGAGTAGTTAGAGTCAGGGATCTGTATTTTATTGTTATTACTGCTTAGGCATACTACTTAGGGTGGATTATGTAGCCTTCAAATATCTCTAACGCTGTATTGACTTTGCAGACGTGAGATTAAAACGCAATTTGAACATGCAAAATGCCAAAATCTTACATACAACTGTGTGTGTGTGTGTGTGTGTGTGTGTGTGTCAGACACAACAGGTGTCTCAGATGAAACAGTGGGATGGCCTATGTGATGGCGGCACAGGTCGAAGATCACACAGACACAGAGACTCACTCGAGATCACTGATGAGGAGCTGGGCACGAGCATTGTAAGTGTGTGTGTATGTAAAACTATTTTCATGCCATCTCATGCTAAAGCTGGTGGATAAATAAAGTTAGGCATCTGCGCTATTGTGGACAGAGCCACACAAAAGGTGGAGCAGTGAGATCTGTAAGCAAACTCTGTTCGTGTCCATGCGAAAATCTCACTGTACTGCAAGTTCTTAAAAGGAAGGAAAGGAGCTGATTTGATTGGATATGACAGCAGCACACTTAACCACACCTCTTAATAATGTGTTCATTCTAGCTCAACACCTTTTTACATTTGTGTTTCTTGCTGAGTTATAATGCCCGTTTTTTTTTTTGTGTGTGCTATGATTGTGACATTATTTTCCATAGTGTGTATGTGTATGTGCTTATGAGTAGTAAATATTGTACATTGTCTGTGCACAACTGCAGGACACAATTGCCATTAAGAAGCGCAGCGCCAGGACCAGACGAATCAGACCTGTTTCCACGAGACTGAGTGAGTGTGTGTGTGTGTGTGTCTCTCTCTCTCTCTCTCTCTGTCTGTATCTCTTTCCATTCTTCTCCTCATTGACCAATTACCTGTATTTCCCTCAGGGGTGCCATTAGTAAGAGTGCCCTTTTGGTTTCTCTCTCAGGTTTGTGTGATGACTCCAGCTTGTCTCCTCCCAACTCAGGCACACAACTCTCTTCACCCCTCTCTCACTCGGCATCATGGGAGGACTTATCTGCCTTGCCAACTCAGGGTGCACCCCTGCATCATGTGACACGGGTCAGGCCGAGGCCTCCACGAAGGCACAGAGGAGGCATCCTTTCGTCTGATTCGGTGAGAGACACAACCCGATCTCAAATATCTCCCTGCAGGATTGGAAAGTTTAGTCTTTTTAGTGGCACTTTCTAATGGACCAAGTTGGAAAATCACATATGTATAATTTATGTAATGTAATTTACATTTAATATAAATACCTGGGCCTGAATTCTTTCTCCTGTGAAAATGTAGATTTGTCATTATTCTCAAATCAGTGTTAGAGGATGCTACTTTCCAAGTCAAACAGAATTAGGAATATAAAAGAAGGCAGGAATCTCTGAATTAAGGCATTGTACTAATTGTAATTGTACTAGTGCATGTTGCTACTATAGATATGATAATGTATTAGAATTAATAAAGACCTTGCAGGTGCAACAGAAAAAATTAATCATAATCTAGCACTATGCTAGAACTTACCATACACTAGCCAAGTTTAGCTTGAGGTCATGTCCATCGTGATAATCATATTTTAAATACTGTGTGATTTAATGTCATTTTCATTTATATAAAGTATAGCTGAGAAACACTGATTTTTCTGCTTGTTAAGCCATGATGTATTGGCCATATTTATAGGGCCAATCCTCATCTCAACATGCCCCAGTGCTCTGTCCTTCATTGTTTGAATAGATCTGAGTTCAAAGAAACTATGTAATTGCCATGAAGGAAAATGTTTACTTGCTTTTAGTATTTATAAAATGCAATATCTCCAAAAAGAAAGTTTAAAATGAGGAACAAAGAGGCCAGAGGATGGGAGAAACAGTGGTGATCAGTGGTTAGGTGTGCGTGGGACCATAGTTATCAGTCATTGGGTGTGCGCGGGACTATGGTTCCCTGTGATTGGTCATGAGTGTGACCATGGTTATCAGTGATTGGGCATGCACAGAACCATAGTTAGCAGTGATTGATCATGGATGGGACCATGTTTATTAGTAATTGGTCAATTCGGGACCATGGTTTTCAGTCATTGGGCATGGGCGGGACCATGGTTATCAGTCAGTAGTCATGGGCGGGACCATGGTTATCAGTCAGTGGTCATGGGCAGGACCATGGTTATCAGTGATTGGGCATGTGCGGGACCATGGTTATTAGTAATTAGTCAATTCAGGACCATGGTTTTCAGTAATTGGTCATGGGCAGGACCATGGTTCTCAATCATTGGTCATTGGCAGGACCATGGTCATCAGTGATTGGGTGTGTGCAGGACCATGGTTACCAATGATTGGTCATGGGTGGGACCATGGTCATCAGTAATTGGTCATGTCCAGGACCTTGGTTAATGATGGCTGGTGTCATATTCTCGGGAGACCATGGTTTGCATCCAGAAAGTGTTCAGTTGGCGCTGGAACAGTGCCTTGAGTGGCTGTGTAAGCCCACACATGAGTGGCATTCTCTGCTGTAGTGGGCGCATTTGAAGGCGGTGTCAGCGCTGGTTGTTGCCAAATGGCTGGCCTTCCTCTGGGCACGCTTTTCCTCTGCTGTCTGTCTCAGTTTGACCTCCCTTCTCTGAAAGGAGCTCTTGCCTCCATTGATAGCGGTCACTGGTGAGTTCCTCCCACCTCTCAACGTTCATGTTGAGTGCTTTCATATCGCGCTTGCAGATGTCTTTAAAGTGGAGGAGGGGCATCCTTGTGCATGTTTTCTGGTGACCAACTCACCGTATAGCAGGTCCTTGGGGATCCTCTCATCCTGCATGCGGTGGACGTGGCTGAGCCAGCGAAGGCAATGCTGCTAGAGCATCATGAAGATACTTGGGATGTCAACGCAAGCAAGGACATCATTGTTTGTGATTCAGTCTGTCCAAATGATACCAAGAATGCACCGCAAACTCTGTAGGTGAAAAGAGTTCAACATTCTTTCCTGTCTGGAGTAGAGGGTCCAGGATTCACTGCCATACAGCAAGGTAGAGAGCACACAGGCTATAGACTGCTACCTTGGTGTGTACAGTCAGTTTGCTGCTCTCCCAGATGTGCTTAGACAGTTTGGCACATATTCCTGCAGCACAACCGAGCCGTCTGTTGAGCTTGTCATCTATGGAGAGATTAGATACTGTGGAGCCAAGATAGATGAATTCATGTATCACATCCAGTACGGAGTTGTTGATGGTGATTGTCGGATGGTCTCCAATGCTCTGGCCCATCACTTTCGTTTTCTTCAGGCTGATGTCCTGACAGGCATGAGCAAAGCTGTCCATGAGCCGCTGCAACAACTACTCCTTGTGTGCCACCAGATCTGCATTATTAACAAACAGCATGTCTCTAATCAGGACTTTGCTAACTTTGGTCTTTGCTTTCAGCCAGGACAGACGGTACAGCTTGCCATCAGATCTGGTGTGAGGATAGATCCCATCAGTGGATGTGCTGAAGGCATGTTTCATCATGACAGCAAAGAAGATGCCAAACAACATAGGGGCAAGAACGCAGCCCTGCTTTATGTCACTCCTGATGTCAAAAGACTGTGAGGATGATTTGTTGAACTGAACAACACCCGTCATGTCAGTGTGGAATGACTGGATCATGCTTAAGAGCCTGGGAGGACATCCAGTCCTTGCAAGGACTTTGAAGAGATCTATGAAAGCGACATACAGAGGCTGTTTCTGCTGTCTGCATTTCTCCTGAAACTGTTGCAGGGAGAAGGTAATGTTGATTGTGGAGCGTTCTGACCTGAATCCACACTGTGGTTCAGGGTAAACCTGATCAGCTGGTTTCTGCAGTCTGTTGAGAATCACACAAGCAAAGACCTTGATGACAATGCTCAGGAGTGAGATCATCCTGTAGTTATTGCAGTCACTTCAGTTCCCCTTATTCATGTACAGAGTGACTATGTTGCAATCCCTCATGTCTTGGGGTACTTCTCCTTGCTCCCAGCACTGACAAAGTAGATCATACAGATGTTGAAGCAGGATGCCCTTTCCACACTTGGTGAACTCTGGTGGAATTCCATCCAGTCCTGGTACTTTCTGTGTGGGTAAACCATCGATTGCTTTACTCAGTTCCTCAATGGTGGGCTTCTCATTCAGCTCTTCCATGATGGGCAGGCATTTGATGGCATCCAATGCAGCATCAGAGATACTGCTAGCTCTGCCATATAACTGTGAGTAGTGTTCCACCCATCTCTCCATCTGCTTTTCTGTGTCTGCGATGACTTCCCCAGCTGCAGACTTGATTGGTGCCATCTTGCTCTGGATGGGCCAGAGGGCTTTCTTATTCCCATCATACATGCTGCAAATGTTGTTGGCATCAGCTGTGGTCTGGATACTCTCACAGAGCTGTAGCCAGAAGTCATTTGCACAGTGCCTGGAAGTTTTCTGAACTCTGCTTCTAGCTGATAGTGCTTACAAAGTAGACTGAGATGGATGTCGTTTGTACTCCATCAGTGCGGCACACTTCTTCTCAATCACAGCAGTGAGCTCTGCTGAGTTGGCTTCTCTTGCATTGTCCCTACTTTCTTGCCAGAGATGGAGAAAGTGGTGCTGTGGATCTTATCTCTCAGGTAGTTCCATCTCTGCTAGGAGGCTCCCTCTGGAGGGTCTGCTGGTGTCTATACACTGTTTCCCCAGTGGCCTGGCATGATGTATCCTCTTTAGCTGGAGCCTGATCTTGCTGCAGACCAACTAGTGGTCAGTGTTGCAATTGGTGCACTGATAGGAATGTACTCATCACATGTTCCTCATGTGGCAGCATCTCGTAATGATAAAACCCAGATCGTGCCAGTGCTTAAACCGAGGATGCTGCCAGGAAACCGTGTGCTGTGGTTTGGTCTTGAAGTAGGAATCAGTAATACACAGCTCTTGTAATGTGCACAGCTCAAACAGGCATTGCTTGTTTTCATTTATGGTGCCAATTCCAAACTGGTCCAAACAACTAGGCCAAGAGGTGTGGTCACTTCCAATTCTGGCATTGAAGTCACCAAGCAACAGCAGTGTTGCTGTCTTGGGAGTCCCTGGATGACTGTCTGTAGGTGGTCGTAAAACTCATCCTTGGCCTCTGGTGATGAGCAGAGAGTAGAAGTGTACACGCTGACTTGGTTGACTGGCCCATTGGTAGTGTGAAGACGCATAAAACATATTCTCTCAGTCCTGTTTTCACCAAGCTCAATCATCTTCAACAGTAAGTCTTGACAGAAAAACCTACACCATACTCTCTGGTATCATTTGCACTCTTTCCCCAACAGAAGGAGTCCTTTTCATGTCGTGTTCCAGAGTCTGCCAATCAAGTTTCCTGGAGCACAACAATGTCCACTTTAGCAGTTTGTTGTTATCACAACTGTCTTTGGTGTGTCTCTCATTTCCTGAAAGTCCACTGACAATCCAATAGTCATGGTCTGAATGTTCCAGCATGCAAATTGGAGTGCTGGTCTCCTTTTTCCTTTTCTTATCTTGTCTGGTGCTGAGTTTACAGTCCATGTGTCAGGCATTCAAACGCTAAGCCCCACACACCCCATGAAGCTGACGGACTGTCGCGGGACAGCACCTTATTGGCTGGGGGCTACCCAGCTTGAGGCAGGTGGTAGCTGTTCAGTGAGACACGATGGTCCCTCCCATCATCAGAAACAACCCTTGGCACCATGCTCAAGGCCAATTGAGTCAGACTTATAACCGGTATACTGCTTTTTCCCGTGTTGTGCAGTCATGTTGAGGCAACACTGGAGTGACCTCTACTGGGCGCAAGCCTGGGTGGGGATAATATGGAAGACAAACTGTTGCCCATGCAGCAGATCCCCCTCTCCACTCCACCAATGTAGTTCAAGGGAAGGGCTAAAGCCAATACGCTTGGCAGTGGTCTCGTCACAGGAGTTGCCAGAACAAGGTTGTAAACAGCATCAAACTACCTTAGGGACTCCAGCTCCTGATTTTTCCTCAGGGTTGACTCCCAAAGCCTTTCCCATAAATGGGTATGGCTGCAAGGCAGAAGAGGTTTGAAATAAGAGTTTGCCTTGTCCAAGGGAATATACCGTCTCTTACCCAGTCCCTGTGATAACTTTTAGTTAAAACAGGTGCACCATGAGAAGGTAATTATCCAGGAGTTAGGTGACCAGAGCCATGAGGAGTGATCACCCTAAGCACCCACCATGATTAATAGTAATTGGTCAATTTGGGACCATGGTTTTCAGTAATTGGTCATGGGTGGGACCATGGGTATCAGTGATTGGTCATGGGTAGGACCATGGGTATCAGTAATTGGGCATGCATGGGACCATGGTTACCAGTGATTGGTCATGGGTGGGACTGTGTTTATCAGTAATTGGTCATGGGCAGAACCATCAAAGTCAAGTCAAAGTCCCTCTCCCGTGCCAGGATCTGGTCTTCCCAGGCAGTCTCCTGTCCCAGTACTACCCAGCACTTTGAGGTGCATGGGTGCAGTGCCGATCTCCGCTTCTATAGCCCTCAGTCTCTCGCCTATTATATGGCTAGGGTTACAGTGGGGGGCTAGTCCTCTGGTAACTGTGAGAGTTTGACTTCCTACTCACATCTGCATTTCAGTGTGTCTTGCAAGATGGCAATAGGTACTATTTTTATGATGGTCTTCGGTATGACTTGACCGCAAGTAGAATTTGCGACCTCCCGGTCGAGAGGCAAACCCACTAACCACTAGCTTGCGGTATGGTTGGGACCATGATTATTCTTAACTGGTCAATTCAGGACCATGGTTTTCAGTAATTGGTCGTGGGCGGCATCATGGTTATCAGTGATTGGTCATGGGTGGGACCATGGTTATCAGTGACTGGGCATGTGCGGGAACACAGTTATCAGTAATTGTCATGGGCAGGATCATGGTTATCAGTAATTGGTCATGGACGGGACCGTGGTTATCAGTGATTGGTCATGGGCAGGACCATGGTTATCAATGATTGGTTGCAAGCGAAAGTCAGGTATTACACAGAGTCGAGTGTACCTGCTTTCTAAACTTGTATAATAATGGCTGTGATGTGAGCTGGAGAGCCATATTGAGTTCAAGGCAATCATTAATGTGTTCTGAAAAAGTTGCATGATTTGTCACTAGGTATTTTTTTAAAAATTAAACTCATTAAAGGGGTCTAAATAATCACTAAATTTAGCAACAAAGTCTCTATATTGGCAACACTGAAGGGGCTATTGGCATCAGACTTAACAAGTGGATTACCATTATTTGGCTAATATTCTTGAGATTTTTCAAAGGTGGTAGTAGATCTATCAGAAGCAGGAAAATTCATGCTATTGAATTCAGCACTGAATGGATAAGAGCAGAGTTCAGGACCATTTTTGAATATAAAAAAAAGTAAGCTTTTGAATGATGGTGGCTCATCAGCTACACTCATCCGTAATAATATCCATGAGATCGACAGTATGTGAATTCATGTTTTCCTCTGAATATTTTATTCACGGAAAAAAGACTCAAGTGCAGAGTTGTGCAGACATGGATATAGTACTCAATGAATAATGAACAGAAGAGGAAAGTTACCACACTGCGCAAAGGAATACATTAATACATGTTCATAAGTCAAACATTTGACTCTCACTAATGCATCAAAATGTTTTATTCATTAAATTTAGCATGGATTGCAATTGATAATAGAAAGCATTCGGTACACCAGGCGCATTAGATATTAAAAGAGCCTCCAGTTACACTTACCGAGTGTGTGTGTGTGTGTGTGTAAGAGAGCTCTCTTACAGAGTATTTTAGCAGTGTGTGATTGCAACCTTTTGTCTGATATGAGTGCCTATTTTTAAGGGAATTTTATGCAAGGCCAACCATCCATCATGATGATAATGTGGCCTACTTCTCACTCTTTTTCTCTCCAAAGTGCATTCAGAAAAAAAACAACAGTAAACTGGTAAGAGTGATAAATGACATTTCTGCAACATGTGAACACAGTATCAGTCTGAAGGGGGAAAAAAAACACAGAAACAGTGTCACGTGAATAGGCAATAGACAGATATAATCACAGGAAGGGTTTATTAAAAGCAAGCCAGGAAACAATACCAGAACAAAAGGCAAGGATCATAAAGAGGAACATGCAGGGGACAGGCAAGAGGCAAACAGTACAATCTAGGCAAGGGAATAAACGTGGTCAAGAAAACAGAAATAAAGTCAGAACTAGAGTAGCAACACAATATATAAACAGCTTCGTATAGACAGGTACGTGACTTTGAGCATATACTTATTGTCCTGTGAGTCCTTAAATACATGAGCGTTGGTTGTGCTGTGATCAGGAACAGGTGCTGGGTATCAATTACTCTTAATGAGCATGAGTGTGGTGTGAACTTGAATTGCAGTCTGAGCTACACTGCTACTCACTTTGAACGCAAATGGGTGCAAATGGGACAGACCTGAAAAAAAAAAAACACTCTCTGAGAGCTAAAAACCTCATTGGTCAGCCCTGGGGAAGAGGACCTGGAGCTGAAAGAGGTCCCTTCGGGGCTCCACTCTGACTCGTGGCATAGAAATATGAGCTCAGGCAGAGGCTTGCAGTCAGGTTGAGCTAGGTACAGGAGCATGGATGCAGATAGAGGCTTGAGTTCAGGCTTGGCTTGGTACTAGGGCATGGATCCAGGCATGGGCCAAGACATGGAGCTGAGCTCGGGTACAGACGGAGGTTCGGGCTTGGATTTAGACATGGACATGGGTTTGAACATGGGCATGGACCCTGGCATCAGCGTGGGCATGGACTTGAACATAGGCATGGACTCAGGCATCAGCATGGGCATGGACTCTGGCATGGACATGGGCTTGAACATGGGCATGGACCCTGGCATCAGCATAGGCATGGACTTTAACATGGGCATGGACTCAGGCATCAGCATGGGCACGGACTCTGGCATGGACATGGGCTTGAGCATGGGCATGGACCCTGGTGTCAGCATGGGCATGGACTCTGGCATAGGCAGGGCTTTGTGCTTAGACATGGATGTGGTAGCGAGGGGTGGTCGAGCATTGGTTATGAATGGTGAGGAGTCAGGTTGAACCAGCAGATAACATGTGACAAGTTACACCTGTGTCTAATTACTGGCTGTCTATTAATGTGTATCTCTGTGTGTCTTTCAGATAGCCAGTAACGAGAGAGAGAGAGAGAGAGCTGTGTTCCCCCAGTATGTGTGGGAAAAGTGAAAGTGCAATAATAAAGTGCATCTTGAACTGTCACACCTTTCTCTGTGTTCCTCATTGCCACAATCCAAGAGAACCATGACACTGGTGCTGAAACCCAGAATTGAAGAACAAAACACCGCCATGGAGTCCAAACCAGTCAGGGAGCTCCTCCAGACACTTGCCAATGACCTCCAGTGCCAGCACCAAGAACTCATCACACTGTCCATTGAGTAGGGACAGTGCTTCTAGGCTATGCTTGAGGCTCAGGTGGAGAGCCGGCAGGTGATCCGGAGCTTGGTCCAGTCAGCGGGTGCTCCAGCGGTCGCTCCTACAGTCAGTGCGACCGTCCAGCTGGTCAAGATGGGGCCACAGAATGACCCCGAAGCCTTCATTGAGCTGTTTAAGCATGTTATGGAGGTGAGTTTGTGGCCAACCTCACAGTGGGCAGCTTGCTTACTGCCGCACCTGTTGGGGGAAGCCCATCTCGTGGCTTGGCAGCTCCTAGCCACCAGCATACTGGAGTACCCCGACCTGAAACGGGCTATATTGCAGCGGGTCAACCACGGCCCAGAAGAGCATTGCCAGCGCTTCTGCACACTGGCATATGGCGAAGAAGGCCGCCCGTTTGCATTTGCACAACAGCTCCGGGACGCCTGCCGATGGTGGCTGCTGCCAGGTGAGTGCGACATCAAGACCATCATTGATTTGATTGACACTGTGGAGCAGTTTGTTGCCCAACTGCCGAACGAGACCTCAACATGGTTTCAGTGTCACCATGATGCGTTGCTGGAGGAGGTGTCCGACTGGCAAAAGACCACCTGATAGCATTTCTGGGAACAGGTGCTTCTGTAGCTCCTCTTCCTCTCTCTCACTTGCTCTCTCCTTCTCCCTCTCCTCACCCCTCCCCTACCCCAGCCCCATGGAGACTGGGGTCAATTCTCCCAATACCTGCTCCCTGCACTTGTGTCTGTCCTCATATCTCCTCATCCCTTTCTCTTCCTGTGTCTGTGCTGCTGCTAACCTCCTCTCTCTTTCCACAGGTGAACCCATCCGTGCCTACCAAAATTGGGAGAAAGTCTGGGCAGGTCTGCTGGTGCAGCAGGAAGGCGGGGATCAGCACTTCCACAAAGGGGCAGGGATTCTGATTCGCATTCCTGATGCGCCGCAGGCTTCCCCAATCGAGCAGGAATGTACCGAGTCTCTGTGAGTATGCAAGGGGGTACACATCAGGCTTTGGTGGATTCTGGTTGTAATCAGACCTCCATACGTCAAAGCCTGATTCAATGCAGGCCACTGGGAAATGCACAATTGGTGAAGGTGAGGTGCGCTCACGGGGATGTTTACAAATTTCCGCTAATGCCCATCACTATTCATTTCCGGGGACAAAAGCATAGCATGGAGGCAGTGGTTAGCCCGAGTTTTACCCATCCGCTTATCCTGGGGACAGATTGGCCGGGGTTTAAACATTAATAAAACAGTTAGTAATGGATGGGTCCTGCATTAGCACATCACAGGGGAATCCTGTGGCAACATTGGCTGGAGAGGTGGTTTCAGGGCCATCTGCATCAGTGCTGCGTCATGATGACACTGAGAGGGGGGAGGGCCCCGCCCCTCCTCTCATTCTGAGAAATCTCTCAGGGGATTTCCCATTGGAACAGACGTGTGACAAATTTCTGAAATACGTTTGACCAAGTTAAAATTAATTGTTGGTCAGAAACTCCAGCCTAATCTTGCACTTTCCTTTCTGTACTTTTGTATTATTAAGGATAGATTATATCAAGTGATGCAGGACACTCAGACTAAGTAAGAGATGACACAGTTGTTGGTCCTGAAGAGCCGTAGGGAACTTTTATTCCATGCGGCTCATCATAATTCCATGGCTGGGCATCCAGGTCAGGAAAAATTACTAAATCGTCTCATGGCTCGTTTCTGTTGGTAAGGGTTTCGCGCCAATGTCCGCAGGTGGTGTGTGGTTTATTGAGAATAACAGCTGGTAAATCCAACAACCACACCAAAAGTGCCATTGCACCCATCACCATGAATTGAGATCCCCTTTGAAAGAATTGGCATGGATCTCGTCGGGCCATTAGATCGATCTGCATACAAGTATCACTTTGTGTTGGTCATAGTGGATTATGCAACGCAGTACCCGGAAGCAGTGCCTCTCCGCAATCTCTCTGCATGTAGTGTTATGGAGGCACTCTTTCTGCATTATCTCCCAAGTTGGGATTCCAAAAGAAATCCTGACTGATCAAGGCACTACTTTTATGTCACACACACTATGTAAATTGTATGAATTATTGGGATTAAATCAATTCATACAGGTGTTTACCATTCGTAAACGGACAGGTTGGTTGAATGATTTAATCAAACACTTAAAAATATGATTCATAAGTTCATTCACAGGGATTCTAGAAACTGGAACAAGTGGCTAGGCTCTCTGTTGTTTGCAGTGCATGAGGTCCCATAAGCCTCCACTGGGTTTTTCCAATCTGACTTGCTATATGGACGCAATCCCCATGGCGTCGAAGATGACATTAGAGAAAATTAGGAGGGACCTTCACAAAGCAAAAGTGAAATACAGTACGTTCTTGACCTGAGAGTAAAACTCCACACACTGAGGACACTTAACCTAAAGTGGTTCTTGAAAGTGTGTAAACCCTTTAGAATTTTCTATATTTCTGCATAAAGATGACCTAAAACATCATCAGATTTTCACACAAGTCCTAAAAGTAGATAAAGAGAACCCAGTTAAACAAATGAGACAA
>JAOBAM010000012.1:11597015-11607666 GCA_025212355.1 Notarius kessleri
CTTATGGTTGTCAAGGAATGTCAAGTTAGCTTGCCCACCACGGGCTTGTTGCTATGGGGAAAATTGACACATGACCAGTTCCTGCAAATGGCCGATTGTGTGTTCATACAGTTCATATGGTGCAAGTTTTGGTAAAATGAAACATGTAGGATTAAGCTAGGGATTTTATTTTTGTTCCAAGCCTCCCAAAATAATAGCTAACGTCTCCCTGCAAAACATAATAACAGAAAAAGTGATCCTGAAGACCAGTATACTGAATATGACGAGCTGAGAAACTCAGGTTGTGGTAAGAGGGTCCAGTAAACACTCTCGAATGCAATATGAACGTGACGTACCTTTGTACCTGCAAACAATTTCACACAATCTACAGAAGCTGAGAATTCGTCCCAAGTTTCCCCGCTCTCCTTTACTTTAGTCTGCATGCATTTAAACCCAAGCAGGATCGTACAGATTCTTCATCTGACCTTGATAAGATGATTTCATATGATATATAACAGGTGTTGTTGAGTTTCCTTGTGACAGCGTGCAATACCAGAGGCAGATTGGTTTAATAAGAAGCCCTGCAGTTCTCCCAGTCGCAAAGGTTTGATGGATTTTGATTCTTGCTGTTTAAAATGTCCTTCCCCGGAGCTTTTTCTTTCACTCTCCCGTTTGTCTGTCCTCTCTGTTCACCTTCAGAGGCTGTTTTTCGCTCCTTTATATAACTTTCACCGCAAAAAATAAATGCTTTCTATATTCAAGAGTTTCCTCTGTGGCTTATTTGATTCACCTTGCTTTTCTCCCAAGGTAAATCTCAATGACGTTTATTCAGAAATGCAAAGTTTATTGTCACAGTTGTGTCTGTTGTTGTTGCTGTTGTTGTTGTTACCTCGCCCATGACAGAGTAAGCGGAGTGAGGTACTGTAATCAGTGCGGTTTGTGTTTTGTTTGTTTGCGACTTGCGAAAATTGGAGATTTTTGAAAGTATGTTGATCTGTTTGTTTGTTTGTTGGTGTTCTAGCATTGTCATTTCTTGACCAATCCTCATCAAAATGCACAGGGTCACACAAAGACATCATTAGTTTTTGGTGGGTCAAGGTCAAAGGTCAAGGTCACCAAGGTCAAATCTTGTAAAAGCACCTAATCGGTCATAACTTCCGTTTCTTTGTGATTTTCGCAAGTATCGTGCTCTGCACGACTTTTCATTTGTTTGTTTGTTTGTTTTTCTGTTCCTAATGTAACCTAAAAAGTAGTGAACAAATTTTGATCAAATTTTGAAGAAAGGTGGGCCATGGGCCTAGGAACAATTGATTAGATTTTGATGCAAATCCAGATATGTATGTGGATCCAGGATTTTTTTTTTTTATCTGTTCTGAATGTAACTCAAAAAGTAATCAACGGATTTTGAGGAAATTTGACATGCAGCTTTAGTATTATCCTAGGTACAAGTGATTTTATTTTGATGTTGATAATATGTGGCCTGGTGGAGGTATGCACTCTACTGAGTGCCCTTCTAGTTATTTTTGTGGAGAAACCAGCAGAGATATGCAGCTCTGTGCACAGCAGAACTTGAGGGTTGCCGGGTTCTGCATATATTATCTGTGTATTTCAGATAGATATAGCAAATCAGAAATTTTAACTTTTACCTATGAAAAAAAAAAGTAGAAAAACGTGTCTACCTTTTCTTATGCCTGAACAGTTTGGGCTAGTTTCATGTGTTTTTGTGTGGTTTTAGGTTGTAACTTGGAAACTTGGAAATTTTGCTGAAACCAAAAAAGACTTGACACTAGCTCAAAATATTTGGCCATAAAAAACAGTGGACACATCCATTCATTTCTTGATTTGGGAAAAAGTTAACAGTTAGCTTGATTACTCGGTCACATTAGGTCCAGGAAGTACTGGTTTAAGACATTTGAATTCGTGAATGAAAAATTACTCCTTTTTCCACTTTTTCCAGTGTTTACTTAAAAAAACCCTTCCTGTATAAGCCACGCTCATATCCAGTTTAAAACCAAATATGAAAACAGATACGAATATTTTTAGTCGTAACCATACAGGCACAAATATACAACAACTAGTCTGCAATTCAGTTGATGAATTTAAAATTCAATTTGCTTCAATGCTTATATAAAGATTCAGGGATACAGGAGTGGGTTGTTGATTGTGGGTGACAGAAGAGAGTAAGAGCAAGAGAGAAAGAATGTGTAAATTGATTAGCAGCTCAGATACCATGAATTATTTATGACCAGAGAGTAACAGTGGTTCCTTTCTACGGGTTTCTTTCTTGAGAAAAAAATGGAATTAGAAAGAGAGAGAGAGAGAGAGAGAGAGAGAGAGAGAGATGAGCTGCCCAACTTCTAAATGAAGCACACACACACAGTCTTGGCTGTGTCAGCAGGTCTGGTCATGGGGAGTTCTCAGGCTGTAAGAAAGTGCTGAATTGATTTCAGACTACTGTTTCACTGCTTTACTTTAATACCAAGAGGCAAAGGCCTGTTCTATACACTTTAATCCTTGGCAAGAACTCTTGGATTTGTATAGACAATGGCCTTGATTCATCAAAGTTGTATATGCTTAAATTTGAGCCTAAAAAGAACATACGCAAATTCCTGAGAACAGTCTGCTCAGAGTGAATGTGTGTAAACTTAAAAGTAACATTTATTAACCTGAAAAATGCTTAATTTTCAGTTAAATAATTAAAATCAATATCAATAATTACTGCAAGTCAAATAATAATAGGTCTAAGTAATAACAATAAAATTGAAATAATATTAATAATCACAATTGCACACAAGGAAACCCTATACTAAACTAGATACAGATATTAGGTTTTGTATCAACCATGTAGTTTGTAATTGGTCATTTGTAAATGTCTCAGCCTTGAATCTTTATTCGCTCATTAGTTCTACTGTTCTACGATTGAGTAATCGGTGCATTCTTGTACAAGAGCCACCATGAAGCTCTGGCCTGGATGCAGCAGTTTTATTTGACAGGCAGGCAGCTCAGAGAAACATAATCACAGGAAGTTTTACCTTATTTCATATAAACCCAGAACAGGCCAGACATGAATTCAGTTTGGTTTATTTATATTAAATAAGGATTTGCCTTTAATTGTGGAATTTTATTTAGAAATGAATCTTTAACCTAATTTGACTTATTCAAGTACTAAAATGTATAATACCATTGTGTACGTATGTCCTTGTCTACATGATACCATTAATTTCAGTAAAAGCAAAACATTGCAAACATCAAACATGCTTAACTATCCCTTCCTCTTTTGTCTGAAAATGTACTTAACACTTGAATTTTAATTTCATTTCAAGCTTTTTTGAGTCTTCTGTAAAGAACATCTTTTTTTTTCATCAACCTGTTTAATTAAAATGTATTTTCCCCCACTTGAATGACTTCTGAGCTAAGATCTAGAATAACTCTAGCCTGCTGATTTTTCTTCCTTTTATCGACTTAATATCAATGCACATTGATGTTACAAACATCAAGTTCGGTTGCTTTGAGTAAATTAGATGAATACGAGGGGTGTGCAAGGACAGTTTATAAATCAGACCTAGATGAAAAGGGCTATTATGTCTGTTATTGGACTACAGCTTATAACGAAAGTTCCTAGCTATCTGTAACTATTATCAATTAACCTACATTTCAATATATTAAAGCAACATAACATGAATCTTTGATAAAGGAACATAGATCCTTGTAAATCTAGAACATAATGCACTATACCCAATATACACTATATACCCAAAAGTATGTTGACACCTGACCAATCACACCCATATGTGCTTGGTGATCGTCCCATTCCAGAGTTAGTCCCCCTTTACTGTTATAATGACCTCCACTTTTCTGGGAAGGTTTTTCACTAGATTTTGGAGTGTGGCTGTGGGGATTTGTGCTCATTCAGCCACAAGAGAATTAGTGAGGTCAGGCACTGATGTTGGATGAGGAGGTCTGGGGTGCAGTCAACGTTCCAGTTCATCCCAGTGGAGTTGAGGTCAGGGCTCTGTGCAGGCCACTCAAGTTCTTTTATATAAATCTCACTGTGTGTACAGAGATATTGTCATGCTGGAACAGGTTGGGCCCCTTAGTTCCAGTTAAAGGAAATTGTAATGCTAGAGCATACAAAAATATCCTAGACAATTGTGGGCATCCAACTTTGTGGCAACGTATAGGTGTGATGTTCAGGTGTCCACATACTTTTCGCCATATATTGTGTAAATTATGTAATTGTGAAAATGTCTTTGTCTCTTCTAATTTATCAGTTTCAGATGGGGGACAACAAGTAAGGACAGGATGTTGATTAAAGTATCTGACAGGGAGCCCAGTTTCCTGTCACAGGGCAACGGTTATTCCAGTTCTTCCCCACGCTCCAGACGCTCATCTAGTAACACCCTGCCTGAGGCAGAAAACACTCCTCATGCTTTGCCTGACCGTCGCCAATCACAGTCTCCCTTTCTGAAGAGAGCTGACTTTGGCGGAACTCAGCGGCGTTGTTCAGGTGACTCTCAGCCTCCTTCGCCACGTTACGCTTATGAACCTCCACTCTATGAAGAGCCTCCTTCTGAGTATCAGTCCCCACCCATTTATGAAGAACCACCCACTGATATGCATTGTGACCCTGCCCTTTATGCCTCAGATAGGTCGCCTGCACGCAAGCCTGGCCTTTACCATTCTCCTAAACAGAGTCCATCCCCTTATGGTCAGCTGGTGTTGACTAGACAAAGAGGCTCCACCCCTGAGAAGATCTCCAACCAGGCAGAGCGGGACTACAATTTTAGTGGGCGGGATTATAGTTCTGCAGGGCGGGACTATAGCTCTAGTGGAAGAGACTACAGCTCTGGTGGCCGTGATTATAGCGCTGGTGGGCGGGAGTATAGTGCAGCAGGGCGGGAGTATGTCAAGCAGCTTGTGTATGTAGAACAGTCAGGTTCTTCTCCTAGGTTCCGGACAACAGATCGATTTTTAAGCTATGGAAAGGCTGCACAAGGTGGTCTACCAGCAGGAATGTGCTATGGTGGCTCTTTTACACTTCAGCACAGCCATGAAAGTGGTGGTGGTAATCGAAAACGTAAAAATCGTAAACCCTCCTTGCCTGGTGGGGAGGGAGAGAGTATTGGGACGGGAGTAGGAGCAGTACTCACACAAGCACGGCTTGCCTGGGAAGCCCAGCAGCTCATGCAACAGCGTGGAGGTGGTGCCTTGGGAGGTGGTACTAAGGATGGTTATGAAAGCGATGGCGCAACACCTTTGCCACTGCCAGGGCCTGTGGTGCGGGCATTCAGCGAAGATGAAGCACTTGCTCAGCAGGATGGCCACTGGAAACGTACTACGTTAGACAGACTTGCATTTCCTCAAACGCTATTAGAGAAAAGTCTGTCTGTACAAACCAACCTGGCATCACCAGAGCCTTACCTGCATCCCTCACAGGTATAACACACAGATAAATTGCACATAAGCAAATGTAAATTCATATTCTTGTAATATTGATTTTTTTTTGTTCCCCACAAATACCATTCCTAATCCTACATTACCATTCCAAGTGTTGTTTTCTTTTCTATTCTATATTTTTAAAATGTTAAAGAACTGCTAGCATTTTTGGTGCATATTTTATCTTTATGATAAATATCCAATAAACACACACAAAATTACATGCTCTATAAACCAGACCCTAAATTGGAAGAGGTGTGGAAAATCGGAGGCTCGTTTCAAGGCACTGTTTGTCGTGCCAAGCATTCATTAGTGTCTTTTCATTTTAGATCTGTCTGACGTTCCAGCATTCCTTTCAGCGTTTTTCTCTCTTTTACACACACACACACACACACACACACACACACACTTTTAGATGAAGTTCAATCTGAACAATTCATACAGTTTTATACATGACTTTTCAGACAGTATAAATACAATACTGTCTATAATATACTAATATATAAACCTTTCAGTTTCTACAGTGTCAATAGACTTGACTGCAGTGAGCTTATATAAGTATTAATGTTTACTTCAGATGTTGACATTAGCTCATCTTCTGTCTTACAAACTTGCACATATTCACATATACCGTATATTTAGAGTGTGCACAATATCACATTGTACAATTAGTGCATCGTCTGTCCATGCATGCATGTCTAATGCTCTAATCAAACATGTATTAATTAAATGAAGGACTTCAGGAGAAGGAGAGCCAGGAGAGAAAAGGAGGGAAAAGAAATCAATCAATCAAAGATGGGTCTGAAATTTCTCATTAAGAAAATACAATAGAAATTTTTTTTTTTTGCAAGAGCACTAATCAAGGAAAAGGAATAAAAAGGGCACAGCAAGTTCACAACAATAGCTCACACAAATAAATGGTTCAGAAATGCACTTCAGAAATTGTGGAAAGACTTCGCAAAGACATATCACACAAGCTATGTAAACAGAGTGAGCAGTCAAACTTGTCAGGTTTATGCTGCTCAGAATTCCAGTGATAGTGCACTCTGGTGGTCATAGGAGAAAGTACAAAGGGTGACTGTTCCACAGGTAGAACCTTATGGTACTGTATCAGGTTTATGAACGGTACGTTCGCAAAATTTTAAAGGATACAGAAAGCAAAACAGTTGGGAGTACTTTTCTAGAGATTTTCCTGTTTTATATGTTGTTCTGAAATATATAACTCGGTGTAGTATGCAGTATACCTGTTATTATATGATGCCATCAGGAATTATTGTGCTAGAACATTCTCAATGAAGCCTCTGCCATGATTATCATCATATAGAGCTGTATACAGAGGAGTTTCATAGACTTTCAGTTTGAAGATGATGTGGGATGAACCGTTGCTCCAGAATGCTTTTTTATCGCTTATTTTAGAAACTCAGACTCTGACCTGCTTTCGCCCTGAGGCTGCCTCTTGTTGAACTTCCTCTCCACCGCCTCCTCTGTCTCTCCCTCTGCCTCTCTGTTGTCTTCTTTTTGCTCCACCTTGAGGTTCAGGCACACCTTGCATTTCTTTATAATGCTGTTTATAACTGCATTATCTCTCTCTCGCTCTCTCTCTTTCAGTCGGAAGATCTTGGTGCATGCTCACAGTTTGAGGCGAGTCGGAATGCTCGAAACATGATGCCCAGTGCTAGTTGTGGTGTGTTTCCAGAATTCTCCCTGCGAAAGCCTTCTTCCGAGACTGATATTGAGAACTGGGCATCTAAGCATTTCAGCAAACACACACAGGTACTTACCCTCCATACATGATTATATTTTACAACACTCAGTGCAGATAATATTGTTCTTAGGGATAGAGGGTATGACTTAGATTAAAAATAAAAGCTGGAAGGTTGCATAAGGATCTTTTTTATTTGGACTAATTGGAAGGTAAAGATCTATACACTATCTTATCCTTTCTCCATCTGTCAGGGTCTGTTCAGAAGGAAGGTATCCATTGCAAACATGCTGGCCTGGAGCAGCGAGCCCATTAAAAAGCCCATGATCCACACAATAGACCGTACAGTCAAGCGTGAGGCTGTGGAGCTCTTCAAGCACATCCAGACTTACATGGGGGACAGAAAGGGCAAAGGTGAGCCTCTGGCTGTGGCTCTGGAGATTGCAGTACGTGGCTGGAGCAACCAAGGCCTCCGTGACGAGCTGTACATTCAGCTGTGCCGGCAGACCACAGAAAACTTCCGTTATGACAGTTTACAGAGGGGCTGGGAACTTATGGCCATCTGTCTCGCTTTCTTTCCTCCTACACCGCGCTTCCACAACTACTTGGAAGGTTACATTTACAGACACATTGATCCACTGAACGACACCAAAGGTAGGACACAGACATATGCATAGTTGTACTAAGAATACCAAGTGTGTTCAGTAATTATTTTCTGTTTATGCCAATGATTTTCTGCTGAGACATCTTTTCTTTTAGTGTCAAAATTTGTAGAAAATTTAACTTCTTAAATAATAATGATGCTGATCAAATTTTTTGGATTTTGCACAAAAATAATAAATGTCCAAGTTTTTGCCATATTGACCAGTATTTGTGTGTATGCATGTAAATGTAGGAGTGGCTGTCAGCAGCTATGCGAAGTACTGCTACCGCAAATTACAGAAAGCTGCACTGACGGGAGCGAAAAAGGTTGGTGTATTTATCAACTGTATTTATCTTTAGCATGTTTCTTTGCTTACAGTAGTGTTTGAGAGTTAAAGGCCCCATAAAATAGCCTCATAGCTGTGATTTGATTCCATATGTTGACATATTTCCTGTCAAAACAGGAAGACACTGTCATTTTGACCTGCTTAACTCACTTAAACAATAGCTAGTAGTGTTCACGATATGACACAACACCAACTGAAGCTAAACAAACCTGACATTACCCACTAAACATGGTAAACAGTGAAGAGATTAAAGAGAGGCTCTTACTGATGAAGAGGCATTGATGATGTATAAAAATTGAATCACGTTCTCAATCTGAGGAATAGACGTTTTCCAGCAAGTAAAACACCTCTGAAACTGTTCCTCAATTGGGGTGGGTGGGAGGTGGGTGGGTATCATATATTGTGTGCTTCTTACCTTATTTTTGGTCTACCATTTTGGTTCACATAAACATATAGACTAATGGCCAAAAATATGGAAAGACCTGAGCATAACACCCATATGTCCATCCCATTGCAAAGCATAGCATTAATATGGAGCTGGCCTGACCACTGCTGTTATAATAACCTCCACTCTTCCAGGAAGGATTTCTACTATATTCTGGAGCAGGGGTTGTGGGAATTTGTCCATTCAGTCACAAGAGCATTAGTGAGGTCAAGCAAGGAGGTCTGGGATGCAGTCATCAACTGAGATCAGGGCTCAAACTTTGGCACTCCCATATTTCTCCATCTGAAGAACAAAATTCATGGACTGTAAAGATCCTGTCTCCAGATGTATCCTTTCCCTTCCCTTTTGCATTTGACTGAAGAATTATTCTGGTATAAAAGACAGTGTTCAGTGGGGTTGAGGTCTGGGCTCTGTGCAGGCCACTTGAGTTCCTCCACTCCCGCCTCAGCAAACCATGTCTTTATGCACAGAGGCACTGTCATTGTGGAACAGGTTTGGGCCCCTTAATTCCAGTGAAGGGAAATGCTACAGCATACAAAAACCGTGGATACAATAATGTGCCTCCAACTTTGTGGCAATATGGGGATCATGGTGAGACATCTACATACCTTTGGCCATACAGTGTATAGGTATATAGCATGTATGTGGGTTTATATACATCATATATACATCATTATATGTGTCACACCATGGGATTTTTGTACAAATGCTCCGTTTACAGAATGCATATAAATGGCGCTGAAAAGCATGTAATATTTTGCACTGTTTTCGCTGGCTGAGCCAGTAACTATCAACAAGTAATCACCTCAATAGCGCCCCTATGGTATACATTTACCACTTTTAACATAATCCACAACTGAGACAAGTATAGATCTTCCTTCTGCCATAAAAATTGGCAAGTGATATTTTGATTTGTAGTGAAAATGTGTTGATCATGCGAGTGCAGTTTTTCACGCAGCATTCACTTGGTGGCACTAACAGTTCACCACGTGTTTTCTTGACCTTCCGAGCAGCATTTTGTAGTCTGTTGTACAACAAAACTGGGAAAGTTGCCAATAACCTACAGTCGAGGTTGTCTCCTGATGGATTCACAAGGTTCTGTATCGTTTCTAGTCAGTGCCTGGAAAATGGACCATTTGGGGTTGTGCGCACATGATTTCATGTCAGATTTACAGTAACTTCCCTTGGTCCAATTTCACTTTGATTTGTATTTCCTGCATATGGAGGCTCGGTAGTTTAATGCAGCAGGTACAACTCAAAATCCATAATCTGTGCATCTGGTATAAAAATCTGGTGGACTGACACACACACACTATAAAGATTCCCCACTCGCCCCTCCTTCGGGTGGTATTTTTTCCCCTCAAGCTTGGGTCCTCTACCTGGGAATTTGAGGGGTCTGTGCAGTATCTTAGCTGTTCCTAGGATTGCGCTTTTCTGGACACACATCTCAGATATTGTTCCTGGGATCTGTTGGAGCCACTCTCCCAGTTTGGGGGTCACTGCACCAAGGGCTCCTCTCACCATGGGGACCACTGTTGTCTTCATCTTCTAGCTCTTCTTTCAGCCCTTGATACTTCTCAAGCTTCTCAATTCCTTTTTCCTGATGTTATTGTCACTTGGTATTGCCATATCTATCACCACAGCCTTATTCTCCAGTTTGTCCACCACTACCAGGTCCAGTTGTTTAGCCATTACCAGTTTGTCTGTCTATAGCTGGAAGTCCCACAGGATCTCAGCTTGGTCATTCTCAACCACCTTCAGAGGTGTGTCCCACTTTGACCTTGGGACTTCCGGTCCATACTCGGCACAGATGTTTCTGTACACTATGCCAGCCACTTGGTTATGGCGTTCCATGTACTCTCTTCCGGCTAGCATCTTACACCCTGCTGTTATGTGCTGGGTTGTCTTGGGGGCATCTTTGCACAGTCTGCACCTGGGATCCTGCCTCGTTCCATGGTTCCTCTTGCACTTCATCATTCAGGGCCATCTCCCTGATGTAATCATGGATCTTTATTGTTTCTTTAAGAAAGAAGAAACCTTTATTCGTCACATGCACACTTCAAGCACAGTGAAATTCATCCTCTGCATTTAACCCATCTG
>JAOBAM010000012.1:12102341-12114367 GCA_025212355.1 Notarius kessleri
TGAAAATTTTATGTTCTAAACTCATTACACACAAATTAATGTTTCAAGCATTTTTCTATTTTAATTTTGATAATTATGAACTACAGTGCAAAAAATTTAAAAAACCTATCTTAAAATATTAGAGTATTTCATTTTGAGTTTGAGTAAAACAGTATAAATGCCATCTATGTCTCAGTCTAATTCAGTACACACAACCACAATCATGGAGAAAACTGCTGACCTGACAGTTGTCCAGAAGATGATACTTGACACTCTAAAAGGAGGGTAAGCCACAGAAAGTCATTGCTGAAAAGGCTGGTTGGAAAAGGTGCACAAGCAGCAGGGATGACTGTAGCCTTGAGAGAATTGTCAAGCAAAGTCGATTCAAAAATTTGGGAGAGCTTCACAAGGAGTGTACTGAGGCTGGTGTCAGTGCATCAAGGGCCACCACATACAGACATCTTTAGGAAAGGGGCTACAACTGTCTCATTCATAATATCAAGCCACTCCTGAACCAAAGACAATGTCAGAAGCATCTTACCTGGGCTAAGGAGAGAAAGAACTGGACTGTTGTTGTTCAGTGGTCCAAAGTCCTCTTTTAAGATGAAAATAAATTTTGCATTTCATTTGGAAATCAAGGTCTGAGAGTCTGGAGGAAGACTGGAGAGGCACAGAATCCAAGGTATTTGCAGTCCAGTGTGAAGCGTTCTCAGTCTGTGATAATTGCGGGTGCCATATCATCTGCTGGTGTTGGTCCACTATTTTATCAAGTCCAAAGTCAATACAGCCGTCTATCAGGAGATTTTAGAACACTTCATGCGTCCATCTGCTGACAAGTTTTATGAAGATGCCGATTTCCTTTTCCAACAGGACTTGGCACCTTCCCACAGTAACAAAACTACTACCAAATGGTTTGCTGACCATATGACTGCTTGACTGGCCAGCCAACTTGCCTGACCTGAATATAAATATATAATAAATATATAAAAGCCACATATAAAAAGTTATACACCTCCATGCTCTTCCAGGTTTTCATCTGTTTGTCCTTGTATAACACTAATGTCTGCAGCATCAGGTAGTTTGAGATGTCAGGGAAACTCAATTAGTAATTTTACTAATAAGATGTCAGGGAAACTTAGTAATTTTCTAAGTCATAGGAAAAATCCTTCTTTGTTAGTGTGTAAGGATCTATCCCATTGAGTGGTTTCTATAGTCACTTCTTTTGAGTGTACTTCTTGGTTTTAATAACTTGCTTGTTTACTGAACACAAACATGGCAACAAGTTCTTGTGTTAATCGACCAGACTCCACTTTTGGATCATTAATCCCTTGTGACTGAGCATGCCCTGCATGCATGGTTTTATGTTGGCTTCTGGCACATCCATACAGTTTTAAATACAATACCAGCTTGTTTTAATTGTATTTATTTAATTACTGGGCTCCCATCTGTAATGGGGAGTGATGTTGCATTCTATTAATACAATTTACAATAGTAAATGCTTAACAGCATTTTTTGCATGTGCCTCCGACATTTGCACAAATTCTGTTAAAGTTCTAGCTACGTCTTTTTTACATGAGCAATAATTTAAAAACGCTCTGGTTCGATAACTGTGAGCCGACTTGCTACTCGTTAAGCACCTAGTGGTCAAAAATGGGAACTAAAACAAGTGCTAATCGAGACTCGCACCGAGACTTGCTTTCTCAACCTTTGAGTGTTGAGTGGGGTAGGGACACCGGACATGACAGTTAATGATATTACCTCTTCTGTTGGAAATAGTTTAGCTGGCCGCATATGATTTTTTTTTTCTCTGCCTTGTATGTGTGTAGTACAGGTGTTGAGATTTGGCACTAGTAATCCTCTTATCCCTTCCTCCCCATTTCCATCTCTCCTGAGCGGAGTAACATTTTGCTTACACAGCATGTCCCCAAACCCAACACACTACCTGCTTGCCTCTTGGTGCTTACTTGCCTCTGTTGACAGCAGAAAAGGCCTTTCATTCCTCTTTCTCCTTCACCAATAATCCAGACTTCCTTTTTTTAATATGCTCTCATTTATAGACCATAAAGGAGAAAAATGTCAAATGAGGATGTCCGACATCATGTTTTGTGATGAGGGAACTCAGTCAAGAAGTAATCTTTCACATTAGAATAAACATCTTGTGATATTTGTATGGTAATTGTTGTTAGCCCAACATGATCTTTGCAGGAACATAACCAAGGCAAGTAAATTTAAGGAACAATATACATGCAGTTTTTCGTGAAATATATTTATCGTTTCTTAAACTTGAACAAAACCAGAATTTTTCTACTTTGGCTTTCAGTGACTTCGGATGGGTTTTCCCAGACTGCCACGCGTTTTGGATGTATTTGATGGTGTCCTCATTCATTCACTCACTAAGAAGCAGTGCACAAATTATTATTTATCATTTTAATGACTGATGATTGAACAACAGGATTTGAAAGAAAACAGAAAAAAAATTAACGAGGTATCTAAATTGATTTGTATAAGGAGTATCTAAGAAACCATGTGATCTCGGTCTTGCATTGCTTTGCAGACTTCAAGCATGTTCTCATCTTATCTGTTGTTAAAGTAGCATGTGAATGATATAAATTATTGAAAATAGGTGTTTTTTAATATTTATTTATTATTTTTTTAAATGCTGTCTTAAAAGGCTTAAAAAAATTTTTTTTTGAAAGAGATGTAGGTCCTGAGCTAGTTCTTAAATGGTGCCATATCTTAAGCCATACTTGCTTCCAGGAGATCCAGGGAGAAATGATAAAATTGACAATATGATGTTCATTTGCCTCTGGTCTGACCTAATTTCTCTTTACTTATTTCGATCTATCTCTTCCAGTGGACCAGGCCGACCCATATGCCCAGGTTGCGGCACTTCACTTCGATCAGATGCTGCAGCGGTTTGGTTCTCCAATCATTATCCTCAACCTTGTGAAGGTGTGTGCTTTCTTGTTTTTTGTTTTTTTTTCTTTGCATTTCTGATTTAACGTTTGACGACTTATGTAATACCAGTTGAAGTGCTGTACGCCTATCTGTTAATGGACTATTTATGGTGCAGAGTCACAGACAGCCATATGTTTATATGATCGGCCTGGCAGACAGTGATATTCAAGCAGACGTTAGCACTTTGGTATCAAAACTCCTTTTGCTTGTGATTTGCTTCATACAAAGAAAAGCTCACAGAAAGCATGTGAGCTTTCTTTAAGATGAAAGAGCATGTGTTTAAGATGAAAGCACATTTCCAAAAATAGCATGTGCATCTTTTCTTTTTTTGTTTGCGCCCATGCTGGTGTGAGATATTACCTGACTTGTTTGTTGTTGTTGTTGTTGTTGTTGTTGTTGTTTCCTGTAGTGGACATAAAATGTACCCACAGTAACAGTTCAGTGGCGATCTCTCCTCAAAGATATTAACACAGCTTTGTGTGTGTTTTCAACTGCGCTTTGATCTTCTGTGGCACAGTGTAAGTACCAGGGATGGCCTTTATTGAACCATAAAAGCAAGAGTGAAGACATCCTGCTGGAGGACATGTGTTGTGGTACACTGCAAGAGGTTTTGAGCTGAATTTTAAGTGCAACTTAATAGTGCAGGAGAACATATGTTAGCCTTGAGAATGTATGTCCTGGGAAGTCACATAGGTCTCTGCAAGTCGGCTCATGAGAAGCTGGAAAGAGCTCTGCAGAGAGATTGTTAGATGATGCTGTGGTGGAGAGCTGATTGTCTTCTACAATGGAGTGAATATTAGGGGTATAGCACAATGCCTGTATATGGATTTTATATATTTCTCACAGTATATAACTGTTTTTGTATTAAGATTTAAACCATGAGTGGGTGTGGCCTAGACTGAAAGGTTGTTATGGCCCGAGCACCAGAGATGCTCTGCACTGGAGGTGCAAGGCCCTATTGATTTCATAAGGATTCTTCTTTTTATTAGGGCCTGAGCACCAAGGTGCAAAGCCCTATTGTTTTCAGCATGTTTCTTCTGCTTTTTCTTATTT
The DNA here is from genome assembly GCA_025212355.1 of Notarius kessleri. Classification (NCBI taxonomy): domain Eukaryota; kingdom Metazoa; phylum Chordata; class Actinopteri; order Siluriformes; family Ariidae; genus Notarius; species Notarius kessleri. The sequence continues at coordinate 12,106,332 of JAOBAM010000012.1, forward strand.
TTTTTTTTCTCTCCACAGAAAAACTAGTTTTTGAGGCACTTGCAATGCTTGAAAACTCACAAATTTTGGCACACTGATCAATTGTGCATAAAATTACAAAGTTACACTGAACAAGGGACTGGGCCTGGTCCTGGAGCTCTATAGCACCCCTGAGAACAAGCTATGGTTGAGATGAAGTTGCTCAGATCAGCACAAGATTTGGTGTGATCGATACTCTTGTGATGCAGGACAAAGTTCACTTAGTTGTATTTGACTCCGCCCAACAGGAAGTCAGCCATGTGGGATTTTGACATTTTCCCCACACTGTTTTGAGGGGCTTACGATAGCTAAAACCTCATGAAGTTTTGCACATACATTTGTCCTATGATACAATTTGAGGTGATATGGTAACTTGGTCTAGATGGGCTTCATTAACTCCATAGCACCACCTAGTTCAAAAATACAGATTTGACACCTTGTACATATTCGAAAACTCATGAAATTTGGTAGACATGTCAGGCATGGGCCCGAAATGCAGCCATAGGGGCTTGACCCCAGGTGTGTCCGGGAGACTCCATAGCGCCCCCATATGTCATGGAGACTCCTGCCTGGTATATAGTTTCACCTATCTGTCAAATTTTGTAGGTGTGTGGAGTGTCCCTCAAAGAACAAAATTTCCTATACATTGCATTAGCCATGTAACACAGGAAGTGAGAGATATTTTTGGTTTTGTGCGTTTTGACACATGTTACATTTTAATAAATTCTTTCTAGGGGGTTTGTTGGATCCATGCCATATTTGGTATACATCATGTCAAGATGTTGCTGATGTTAAATTGTGAAAGGATTTGCGATATCTCCCAAGATGTTGAAATGGCAAACCAATAAATTTATATGTGACGCCACGCAAACAGGAAATGTGTCATAAATTCACCATGCTTTGTCTGATACGGCTCAAACATCACAAGTTATACAATACTGTGGTTCTGAAGATATCCACATGCCCAAAGACACCTGCTGATTTAGCGCCACCATTTGGACATGGACAGTAATGACTCCATTGTCAAAACGCGTGTTACGTTTTGACGTACTCTTCCTAAGCGGTTTGTTGGATTCATGCCCTATTTGGTGTACATGATATCGAGATGTTGTTGATTTTAAATTCCAAAGGGATTTCCAATATCTTCTAAGATGTTGAAATGGCGAACCAATAAACTTAGACGTTACGCCATGCAAACAGGAAGCGTGTCATAAATTCACCATGCTTTGCCAGATATGGCTAAAACTGCACAGCATATAGGATTTAATGGTTCTGATGATATCCACATGCCCAATTTGACCCTGTGTTATAGCACCACCATTTGGAACTGGACAGTAATGACTCCATTGTCAAAAAACACAAACTCGTGAAATTTGGTACATATATCAGTCCTGACCACTGGTATTCATGGATAGAGGCTTGACCCCAAGCGTGTCCAGGGTACTCCATTGCGCCCCCACATGTCATTGAGACTTCTGCCCAGTATATTGTTTCACCTATCTGTGTCAAAATTGGTAGATGTGTGGGGTGCCCCAAGATGAGCAAAACTGAAATGTACATTGGTTTAGCCAGTTGAATTGTGACAAGATTTGTGATATCTTGCATGATGTTGAAATATCAAACCAATAAATTTATACATTACGCCATGCAAACAGGAAGTGTGTCATAAATTCATCATGCAGTGCCTGACATGACTAAAACTTCACATGTTATAAGCCATAATGTTTCTCATGACATCCATATGCCCAATTTGACCCTGTGGTATAGTGTCACCATTTTGACCAGGACAGTAATGACTCCATTGCCAAAACACCTGTTACCTTTTGATGTACTCTTCCTAGGTGGTTTGTTGGATTCATTCCATATTTGGTATATGTCATGTCAAGATGTTGCTGATTTTAAGTAGCAAAGGGATTTGCGATATCTTGCAAGATGTTGAAATGGCAAACCAATAAATTTGTTATGCCATGCAAACAGAAATCGTGTCATAAATTCACCGTGCATTGCCTGATATGGCTAAAAATTCTCAGGTTATAGGATATGATGGCTCTGGATGATATCCACATGATCATAATCTCAAAAAGTTTCATCCAGTTGGTTGATTACTAATCTTAAAATTCTTATTATGCACAACTGAAGAAATTTTCAGTTACTTATGACGTTTCGATGTCTTTCTTTGTTGACATCTTGATCACATCTAACGCTTGAGCCATACATGGGATCAGCTGATTTCTAGGTCACATGTACCATCTGGCGGTGGCCAGAGATGCCAAGCATTAGATGTGATCAAGATGTCAGCTAAGAAAGACATCGAAACGTCATAAGTAAGTAAAAATTTCTTCAGTTGTGTATAATAAGAACTTTAAGATTATCCATATGACCAATTTGACCCTCTGGTATAGCGCCACCATTTTACTGGAACAGTAATGATTCCATTGCCTAAAAACTTTAACTCATGAAATTTGGTACACACATCAGTCCTGGCCACTGCGACTCAGGGATAGAGGCTTGGCCTCGAGTGTGAGGGCCCTTTATTGCAGCTAGTGGCTATATTTTTGCTTACTTTCATTTTTCAGCTATTTTATTTTACTCTAAGCACACATATGCATGCACACAGACACAGTGCTGGCCTGTTTGGCACTCTCTGTGATTACTGGCTTCTCTCTGAAAGAACACAAGAGACACAGAAATAAATTGCTGATGATCCAACACAGGTGAGACTCATCACATGTTACCTGATGGCTCTACCTGCCTCCTCATTGTCCACAGCTGATGCTTGACCAAATTCAAATATTTTAGGAGCTCCTAAAATAAATAATTTAACATTTGTACAGCTGCTGTGGTGTTTATGTGCTCAGAAAATGTTGTCATATGCAGATACCATAGGACAAATAGCATGATATTGAGTTGTACAGATTTATATGGTAAATCTGTCCCATCATTTCACCTATAGATTGAATCAGTGTGAGACTATATGGATTTAACTTAACAGAGATGGTGAATTTACCTTGTAGCAGATGGAGTCAACAGCACTGTCTGAGGAGATGTGACACCTGAGGCCATGACAGTTGCTGTTGCCATAGAGACTGGGAAGGAGGCAGCAGAATGTACTGTTCGTGCAGGCTGGACATTAGTTTGGACCACTGGCATTGGGGCAATCTGAATAAGCTGCAATAAATAAATAAATACAACTTGCTTTAATTATGCTAAATACACTTGTAAATGCTGAATTTGTGTGGATGTGTTACCTGGCCTACCTTACTTCCAGGCTGCACCCCATTTTGAACAGGAAGAGGCTGAGCCACTAGGGAAATGGGCTGTGGAGGTGTGGATCCTGGTCTTACTGTTGTCATGGGAACCAACATCTTGTTTTGTAAGACTGGAGACCGGGCTTCAAGAGAAGAAGAGACAGACACAGAGAGGGAAGAGAGAGACAGAGAGTGAGGGGAGGGAAATCAGAATCAGCATCAGAAAAAGCTTTATTGCCAAGTAACTGTTGCACTTACAAGGAATTTGGCTTGGAGTTAAGGTGCTAAATAAATAAATACTAAATAAAGACAGTCTACTCTAATAAAGGAGCTACATAAAGATGGTCTAAAATATTAAGAAATAAGAAATAAAATAAACAAGATAGAAATGAAAAGATTTGTACCAAAGAATAAGACTCTTTTGACACTCAACTATAAATCTGCAAGTATCTTTATTCAGCCTGTTCAAATAAGAGTTATTGTTATTCTGCTTCTTTTTCCATTTTAATATTTTGCTTTTCTTAAGTCTAAGGTCTAAATATTCCCACACTACAGCCTTTGAGAATTTGTAACCATTGAGGATTTGTCTCAGTGTATTAACTTAACCTTTGAATAATGATAAAAATGTGCAACAACACTACAACTATACTAGACGGTTGTTTTTTTTTTTGTTTGTTTGATTTTTTGGTTATTTTTTTTTTAGAAATCGTTAATTTGTAAGTTTTACCAGAAAATAAAAAAACTAAATTGTAAAAATTAATGATGTTGGTAATAACCATCCCCATGACTTATTTTCATGTGTATACAATACCAATTCCAAAATAGTTGGGGCACTGTGTAAAACATAAAAACAGAATGTGAAGATTTTCAAATCATACAAACCCTATACTTCATTGAAAATAGTACAAAGACCGCATATAAAATGTTGAAACTGAGACATTTTATTACTTTTTGAAAAATATGTGCTCATTTTTAATTTGATGTCAGCAACACATTTCAGAAAAGTTAGGACAGGGGCTAACAAAAGACTGAAAAAGTTGCATAATGCTCAAAAAACTAATTTGGTTAATTGGCAACAGGTCAGTAACATGATTGAGTATAAAAAGAGCATTTCACAGAGGCTGAGTTTCTCAGAAGTAAAGATGGGGAGGGGTTCACCGCTCTGTGAAAGACAGTGTGGGCAAACAATTTAAGAATGTTCCTTAATGTAAAATTGCAAAGAATTTGGGGATCACATCATCCATCCATTATCTGTAGCCATTTATCCTGTTCTACAGGGTCGCAAGCAAGCTGGAGCCTATCCCAGCTGACTATGGGCGAGAGGTACACCCTGAACAAGTCACCAGGTTATCGCAGATTTTTTCTAACCCTTTTTACTAATCTTTACAAGGTGTACCAATAATAGTGAAGGGCACTTAAGACAAAGTAACAACTTAGCTACATCATACTACAGCACATCCCCCAAAAAATGTCAAGGCATATGATCATAGACTTTCATCAAATAAACAAAACACATATAGATAGTTCTATGATTTCTCACAAAGCTGAGCAAGAGTCAAAAGCTGGTCCAAACTTCCATGACCTAGGGGATGCGAACACTGTTCCTTCTGAAATTTAAATGAAACTATCGGCTGGAGCCTCCACTCCAGATCCCTAGAATATACTTTTCCTGTAAGGCTGAGGTGTGTAGTTTCCTTGTAATTGGAACACAGCTTCTAGTGACCCCTTTAAAACACAAAAAATAAGGATTATCCTTAGTAATGAAAGTTAATCATAAATATAAAAAAATAGGAAAAGTTTAAAAAAAGTAAAAAATAAAAAAAAATAAACTTAGTCATGAAAATTAGTCATGAAAATAAGTGAAACAGAAAGCAGGGCCACAAACCAGAGTAACATAAAGCATAGGGTAAGCTTTGATAACCTGTGACAATGTGAGTCATGAGAGATGAGAATACTTCAGCCAGAGGGGACGTCATCTTTGAGTGACGGGCTGTTCGAGTGTGTGCAGGCTCTATAGCTAGTGCTCGGTTGAGCCAAGATCTCACTCTTTCATCTGATGACTCAAATCACAAGTTTCCCTCTCTTCGCTGTTTTTACCAAAATGCTCGCAGCATCAAGTCCGGCAACAAACTGCGCCCTTTTCAAGACATGGTCTACACTAACAACTTTGACATGGTATTTGTCTCAGAGACTTGGTTAAATAATAATATTTCGGACTCTGAAGTCTTGCCATGGGGCTGTGATTTATATCGATACGATCGGGACAGTTTGCGGTGTTTGGATTCGGAAGGAGGGGGAGTACTGATTGCTTGTCGCAGTTCTTTGTGCTGTAAACAAGTAAAGTTGTGTGACTGCTCGGTCATTGAGCATTTGGCTATAGAGATAATCACCAATAACTGTGGAAAGGTTCTGTTGGCATTTTTTTACAGACCCCCCCAGTGCTTCCGTCGCCTGGCTTCATGATTTTATTAACATCTTGAACTCTGTCAGTTATGACAGGTTGATTTTTGTTGGCGATTTTAACCTCCCTGAAGTGACTTGGATCGAAGGTTCTGTTTTTTGTGACTCTTCGAATTCAATCCTATTTTCATTCTGTGAACAACTCGTAGACAAGAATGTGTTCCAGCTAATTGAATCTCCGACACGCGAAAACAATATTCTGGATCTATTGTTGACCTCTATTGTTGAAGGTGTCTCCAACATTGACGTGACTGGCGGAGAGGGTGTCGCTTTGAAGTTGGATCACAAGGCAGTAACCTTTGATTTGCATTTCACTTTAAGAGCTCCGAATAAAAACAATAACATCAGCCAGCAATCGTTCAATTTTCAAAAAGTTGACTTTGAAGGTTTGGGAAATCACTTGTTTAACAATCCTTTGACAAGTGCTATCTCGCCGGATCGGTCAATCGAAGAAAACTGGCTTTCTTGGAAGTCTGCTTTTTTGAGTCAGGTTGAACGTTTCATTCCAAAACGAAAAATAAGGAAGTTTGTTATGCCGCCCTGGTTCGACGGAGAAGTACTTCACGCGCTCCACAAAAAGAATACCGCAAGGAAAAAGGCCATTCGCAAGGACAGCTCGAGCCTGTGGGATAAATTTCGCTCGTTACGCAAAGACCTTAAATATCCAGTACGGGCTAAGCGTGCATCTTACATCAAAGATATCTTGGACTCGTGCTTTTCTCAACCTAAGCATTTTTGGAGCTACTTCAATCGTCTATCTAAAAGTTCTTCGATACTGGAAACAGTCAACTTGAATGGGTCTTCATTCACCGAAGCCAAAGAGAAGGCAAACGCTTTCAATAATTACTTCTCATCCATGTTCAATGACAATTTTTCTATCCCCAACAATCTACCGTCAATGCCTTTCATGGATTTACGTTTGGAGTCCATTATTCTATCTGAGGAAGACGTACTGTCAGCACTTAATCGCCTCGATCCATCTAAGACTCCTGGACCAGACAACATCCATCCTAAGATCTTAAAGGAGTGTGCTTGCGAGCTCGCACCTTCACTTTGTGTGCTCTTCAACCAGTCACTAAGCTCTGCAAGGTTACCTTGCGAGTGGAAGAGTGCTAACATCTGTCCTCTATATAAAAAAGGTGACAAAGCAGACATTTTGAACTATAGGCAGATCTCCCTTTTGTCCATCATTAGCAAGCTCTGTGAACGCTGCATTCTATGCAAATTGGTCCCAGAGCTTATTGATCTGCTATCGTTGCTGCAACATGGTTTTATTGAAGGAAGATCTTGTGTAACACAGCTTCTTGGGGTCTTGCATGAATTAGGGACAGCGCTGGATGCTGTACAGCAAATCGATCTGCTCTATCTCGAGTTCAGTAAAGCATTCAACTCAGTCCCTCATGGTCACCTTCTTCACAAACTTTCCTTGTTTGGTATCACGAGTTCTCTACATGGCTGGTTTGCGGACTACCTTGGTTGCAGAACTCAGTGCGTTCTCTTGGACGGGGCTTTTTCACTATGGGCGAGAGTTACCTCTGGGGTTCCTCAAGGCAGCCTGCTAGCACTGTTCTTGTTTCTTCTTTATATAAATGATCTTCCCGAAGTGATAAGCACCAATACCAAAATTGCTCTCTATGCTGACGATGCCAAGTGCTATAGGGTTGTAAGGATGGCTAACGACTGTGAATTGTTGCAGCATGATCTGTGTTGTATGTTTAAATGGACTGAGCTCTGGGGACTCTCATTTAATGTAGATAAGTGCGAAAGTCTCAAAATTTCAAGAAAACACAAAAGCAACATTCTGTCTATTGCGGCCAGTCCCTATACCCTGGGAGGTCACGTCTTGTCGGTTGTGCCTTCCCAGAAGGACCTTGGGGTCACAATTTCGTGCAAGCTTACTTGGAGCTTGCACATTTCCATCATTGTCGCAAAGGCTAATCGCAAGCTCGGTTTTCTGCGTCGTCATTGCAATAGCTTTATAGGGGCTGACCGCAAGAAGCTGCTTTACCTGTGTTTTGTGCGTAGTAATCTTGGCTATGCTAGTGAAGTCTGGGCGCCCCAGTCATCTATAACTGATCTTAAGTTACTGGAAAGCGTCCAGAGGCATGCAACCCGCTTCATCCTGGGGTGCCATCCCCACCATCAATTAAGGCCAGATTATAAATCGCGCTTACTCAAGCTGAATATGCTGCCAATTTCTTACTGGTTAGAATGTACAGATCTTTGTTTTTTCTTAAATGTCTAAACAATCTAGTGAGCTTTCACAATAATAACCATTTTCTCTTATCAAGCGGCCGAACCAGAAGTGCA
>JAOBAM010000012.1:12714067-12724472 GCA_025212355.1 Notarius kessleri
AGAGTCACCAGTTAACCTAACCTGCATGTCTTTGGACTGTGGGGGAAACCGGAGCACCTGGAGGAAACCCACGCGGAAGAAACAAATGTGACAGTGATAATGATAATACTTCCCAAAGTCTCTGTGTCCTTATATGCATGTGCTAATTGCTCTCAAATCATCATCAGGTGTTTCCCATAATGACTGGGTCCCAAGTGCACGCACAGTGCGCTCCAAAGGATCCCCGAATGTAAATGCACTTTAAGTCTCGGTGAAGGTTAGGCTGTGCAGAACTGCTGTGCTGCTCACATTCACTTCACTGTATAAGAATGAGCACTGTGCTGCAGTTGTGAATTGATTTTCTTTAATTCTTACCTTCATGGAAATAAAATGAATATACTATTGGGTTTTTGAGCTCTCTGTTTGACACCAAGTCCCACTGAATTTTTTCCCCCTATTTTTTCATTCTACATTAAGAAATTTCTCTATTTTTTTCCGACGATGATGAATTACTTTTGGTAATTTTAAAAAAAATATGATGTCTTTGTTTCATTCAAAAGGATCTCCAAAATATATCCAAATAAAGGATATCCAAAAATGCAGCAAAACCTTCCCATACTGATCAATAACAACTAACTCATCTGAATGAAGCACTACAAGCGTGCCCCCTGTCATGGTGGCATAGATACCATTGCTATGGGGTCATGTGATGGTGCAAAGCCTCTATAGTGGAGCTGTCCATGCGTGCAAAGCATGGAGCCCCGTATTTAAGAGAGAAATGCATCAACCTGTTTTTTGATGGCTTTTGACCATATGGCATCCATACGAATGACACATGTGTACCACCACAGGGAACCTGATCATAAGTGCAAGGCAACATATCTCATAAATACTTGACATCCAACAATTAAATTTGTATCTTTATTTACACAAGATAGATGTGTTTTTATCCAGCGCTTATTTTGAATTTGATTTTTAAAAAATAATGTGAATTATTTACTAATGCATTTTACAAAAATATTCATGGATTTCATATAAAACTAGTTAAAACAGTTTTATTCATCCACTAGCCTGTTGGACAATTGACAGTTTCTGTCATGTAAGGGCGGTAGATGGATGTAAGTGCAGGAAGTTTTATTGAATGCACGCTAGCAAACAGATCCAAAATGCACACAAAAGCAGAGTCGAATAACAGGCAGTTTTTGAGCGAAGCACAGAGAGGCTATCAGAGGCAATACAATATTCAAAGTCCAAAAACACAAACACGGTCAAACCAGAAAAGTGATACAAAATACAAGGCTTTCACCAATTCTGTGTGTTACTGTGTGTTATGTATGCACTGTAATTGAGCTCTAATCAGTAACAGGTACATACTAATTAGTCTTAATGATGTGCACGTGCTCCAAGTGCCAACACGTGTGGATGTGAAAGATGTAACCAGACAACTCTTTGATATATTAAGTTTGATATTCAATCATAACTGTATATTAATGATGTTAATTGAACGCATTGGTTCACTACTGTCCACCAGGCACCAGCAAAGTCACACCATATGACACACACAATAAATGTCGTGGTGTTGTTTCTGGTGCATCACATGTGGTGTCAAAGAAAGGAATAAATATGTATTCATAACTGTGATGTGTATCTCTATCAGAAGACATTGCAGCTATTAATTGATGTGAAATACACTACAATACACAATTCTATGGTTCATATGCTATAATATTATTACTATTATTCTATTAAGGTTGATTTTGTGCCCTTGCAAATGTTTTGCTCATGCACTTATCAGGAGCTCCATTTTTAAGCAATCCCTAAATATTCATATTAAAGTTTAAAGGACTTTACGTTCAAAACTCATTTCAGTGTATAGACTTTTCAGACTTGGAAAAGGGAATAGCTGTAACATTTTGGCTCTACATTTTCTACAGAGATGATTTTGTGTTGTTGGAAATTGCAAATGTTCTGCTTATGGTATTAGAATCTGTTTATGTGGATTGCAGGGAGGGATGGATGGATGGATGGAAGGGAGGGAGGAAGGGATAGATGGATTGATGTGGATGGGATGAGGGAGAGAGAGGGAGAGATGGAGTGAGAGAGGGAGGGATGGATGGTGTGAGGGACAGATGGATGGGATGAGGGAGAGAGAGGGAGGGATGGATGGATGGTTGGATGGAGTTAGAGAGGGAGGGATGGATGGATGTGGTGAGGGAGGAAGGGATGGATGGTGTGAGGAATGGATGGTTGGATGGAGTTAGAGAGGGAGGGCTGGAGGGATGGATGGATGTGGTGAGGGAGGGAGGGATGGAGGGATGGTTGGATGGAATGAGAGAGGGAGGGATGAATGGATGGATGGTTGGATGGAGTTAGAGAGGGAGGGCTGGATGGATGGATAGATGTGGTGAGGGAGGAAGGGATGGATGGTGTGAGGGATGGATGGATGGTTGGATGGAGTGAGAGAGTGAGGGATGGATGGATGGATGAGTGAGTGAGAGAGAGATGGATAGCTGGATGGAGTGAGAGTGGGATGGATGGATGGTTGGATGGAGTGAGAGAGGGAGGTATGATTGCAGTGATGAAGAGAAAAGGGAAATGAAAGGATACTGAAAAGGCAAGGCCATAACAGGACAAGTTTGTGCTAATGAGAAATGTCAATTCCTCTCAGATGCTGATGCAGGCCTGCAGCCACATGCTGTTCATACATTTCAGTTTCAATGTTACTGTAGAGATGGGTTAAACTCTCTGTATTTCTGACTTTTAGTACTTGAGAAATGTTGTGGGCCTAAAGGGTTTTGTCCAAAAACATAGTAATTATGGTGGTCATGATTTATCTATTAAATAGTGTTGATGTATAGAAATGTGTATATTGGACTGTATTCAGAGTTGAGTTTTGGATGTGTAGTGAGGATTTAATCTCAAAAATCTGCTTAAAAGTTATGAATTGCAAGTGACCTGTAAATGTAGCAAATACGTGCTCTGTCAAATTATGCTTCAAACTATCAACATGTTTTCTTAAAGTATAGTACATCAAATTATTTGGCAAATTTATGACATTTCACCTTGATTTGGGATCTTGTTGCTTCATTCCACGCATGTATAAACTATTAGATCATAATACTGTATATAAATAATTAGATTTGTTGGATTGACTGCTATTGTACCTGATTAATATGATAATTCCAATTAAAACTATTCATGCAGCAAATAAATAGGCAAAACCAGCAACACTTTGTTGACTGCCACTCATTCCTCCCACCCAAAAAGTACTGCTGATTTTGCTGTCTTGGCTCCTGGCTCTGGATGGCTGTAATGTATTTGGGACTTGAACATTTGAGGATCTGGTGGTAGTGTGAAAGATTTTCTGTTCTGCCACTCAGGAGCTTCTGTATAAATATTGATGAAACTTTTGGACATAAATCATAAATTTAAAGGTTGTGTTGCATGTTGCCCTTGAGTAAATATAATTATGAGATTCTTTTGAACATTATGAATTAATTCAGTCTGTTCTACAGAGATCAGTGTTCCCTTATGTGGAGACTTTTGAGCAAATGCTGATATACAGTCCTGCTCATAAACTCATTAACATGATCCTGCATTTGTGTTTTCTTACACAATATCTGTAGAAAATGTGTTTATTGTAGTTTTGTTAGCAGATGACAAATTAACAAAGTAATGTTTTGAGTCATTTTAAAAATCTCTAATGACTCCCTAGCAGCATGAAATCTGGCATAAAACATGTTTTAACTAGAAAGCAATTAGCCAAAATGAGAGCATGACCTAATCTGCCATTAAATTGACAGTAGCACTAACTCTGACATGACACTGTTGTATCCTAGGCCATAAACTGACATCTGTTATGTTTATACTATGATCATGCCAGGGTTATATGATATGTTGTGTTCATACAGTATTATGATCGACAGCAGACTATGTGCATATAGCACCTTTTATATGCACCATTCTAACATTTTTGCACTGCTCAGGTGATGATTTTTGCTTGATAATTTGTGATTATTTGTTTTATCATTTGACACACTTGAAAGTATGTTGCTTATTTATGTATTATTATTTTACTCTCCGTTATACTCATAACGGGGGGGTCTCTCAGCTGTTTTGAGAATGTTTTATGAAGCCTACCAGCAACTCTGTGGCCCCCGAATTCCTTTTCAGAAAGTTAATCTCACTCCTTTTTTTGCTTTCTTTCTTCCAAACTTGACTCCACATAGCCTACTTTTTCATTAAAAAAGTGTAATGTAAACATGATTATTTGAAATTATCAAAGAATATTGTTCTGACTTGCAGGAATTAATGTCCTCTTATGATGTTTGCTATGCTGATGTTTGAAGGTACTTTTAGCAGAAAAATAAAAGCAGCCTTTTAAAGTACACCATTAAACACATTGTAAAGGCTACCCTGTAAGCCTCGGCCCAGACTGCAGGTGTTCTCAAACATGCAGCAAACAGTGGAATGTCCAGCCAAAAAAAATTCCTTTTGGGGTTGTTCCCCGTTTATTACAAACTTTGAATTTAATATAAAAACTATGTCACCTTGTGCTGTTTGTGCTGTGCAATGAAAGATAATCTGGCATTTCAGCTGGCACACGGCTACGGTAAGAACCGTGCGTTTTCCCCAGTCCAAGCCGTCCTCCCTCCTAATCACAGGCACCTGCAATTATACCTGTGACCTGCGTGACCTAAACTAAAATGAAGTGCTCCCCCAAGTGGCTAAATCTAAAACTACACTAAAACCTACCTATAAGCGAGAATAAAATGGCTCCTACACACATCTTTATTCTAAATGTTTTCTTCCAAAATGCATGCATTTAATTATTTATTGATATTATTATTTCAGAATCCAATGATTCATGACACATTTATTCTGGATAGCATGGTGGTGTAGTGGTTAGCACTGTTGCCTCAAAACAAGAAGGTTCTGGGTTCGAGCCCAGTGGCTGACCTTTCTGTGTGGAGTCTCTCTGTGGAGTTTGCATGTTCTCCCTCTGTCTGCGTGGGTTTCCTCTGGGTGCTCCGGTTTCCCTCACAGTTCAAAGATATGAGGTTAGGTTAACATGGGGTGGCCTTAGGCTGAGGTGCCCTTGAGCGAGGCATCTAACCCCCAACTACTACCCAGGCACTGTAGCGCAGCTGCCCACTGCTCTGGGTATGTGTGTGTGCTCATTGCTCATGTGTGTGCATATGTTTGTTCACTGCTTTGGATGGGCTAAATGCAGAGAGGAATTTCGCAAGTGTACATGTGATGAATAAAGTAATAGTTCTTCTTCTTCTTCAGAATGATGGCCAGCTGAATTATGAGTCATGTGAGGTTGTGATGCTGCTGCTGATGTTTTACATTGATTCCCATCAGTTTTTTAATTCTGAAAGGGAGAGGTCAGATGAAATCGATAGGAGTGGTTGCTATAGTAACCCTGTCACATGCTGAGCCTTTTAAACCAGGTTGAGGACAGGTCTGTAGACTTGGCTTAAAATGAACCACAGCAAACATGCTGAAATCAATTCTCATTTCTATGCTGTAGAGCAGGGGTGTCAAACTCAATCACAGAATGGGCCAAAATTGAAAACACAGTCTAAGTCGCGGGCCAAACAGGATTAACATTTATTGAACAGTCTAAAACTGACAATATTTTAATCAGCAATATGAATTTGAATAGCCAGAATACAACAACTTTTTCCTCAACACATTAAATAAAATATAAAATTAGATTTTTCTTCAAAAATAACATCAGGCAAAATGAGAATCAAGCTGATGAAAATGTGCAAATTTTTCAAATAAAAACTGTGATGTGATATCAGCAAAAAGTCCAGAAACAAGAAACAAAAAACTATTTAGTTTTCTCTTTTATTTCATTTCTCCGAGCCAGATGCTTGGCATCTTTTCTTGGCTGCAAGTTCATTTATGTTTGGGGTTAGGCTCTGAGCTGTGGAAACTCTCAGGATGGAGTGGAGATGTGCATCAGTGAGACGACTTCTTTGTGTGGTTTTGTTTATCTTCATCACAGAGAAAAGTTGCTCATACAGGTATGTACGACCAAACATGCAGAGCATTCGAGCAGCATGTAGGCGGAGTTGGGGCATCGTGTCAGGAATGAATTGGGGGAACTGTGCGGGCCCCACAGAGTCATGCTTTGCCCAAGGTGTGCCGTTACACTGGAGTTCTATCAGTTCCATCTGGATGTTTGCCGGAGCTTTCCCCACGTCAACTGCAAATGGACTTCTGAGCAGTTCAAAGTTAAATTTCTGCCTTTCAAAGTCGGCAAAGTGCCGTGTAAACTCAGTGTGCAATGTGCTCAGTTTATCAGCAAAAAGCGCAGCTGGAAACACAGCGGTGAAGACCTGGTCTGTGATTTTTTTTTTTTGGCAACATGGAAAGTGGCAGAAGTTCCCTTTTTACATCTGCGTCTCCCACAGGTGCAACTTGACTTGAAAAGCTTTCACTGCATCATACATGTCCGTAATCACACGGTCCCGTCTCTGAAGCTGGAGGTTTAATGCATTAAGATGCTTTGTTATGTCACACAGAAAGGCCAAATCACACAGCCACTTTTCATCCCGGAGCCCTGTTGAGTCTTTTCCTTTACTTTCCATGAACTGACAAATTTCCTCACACAGCTCGAAAAATCTATTGAGCACTTTTTCTCGACTCAGCCATCGCACCTCTGTGTGATAAGGCACGTCACCAAATTCAGAATGTATTTCCGCCAGAAAAGACTGAAACTGCCGGTGATTTAAACCTTTGCCTCTTATAAAGTTAACTGTCTGTGTTACGGTGCTTATGACATATTTCATCTTCAGGACTTTGCTGCACAGCATTTCCTAGTGTATGATGCAGTGATACACTGTCAGCTCACTTGTGCAGTTCTCCCTCTGCATCTTCTCCCATCCATCCATCCCACCAATCCACTCTTTTCCCTGCATGTCGCAGGTGCTCCATCTATTGTCAGTCCCGTAAGTTTGTCCCAGGGCAGTTTCATGTCATTCACACATTTAGATACTTCTTCAAATATGTCTTTACCTGTGGTTGTGTCGTGCATTGGTTTAATACCCAAAAGTTCCTCTGTAACACAAACTGGAGTCCATTCCACGGATGAAGATTGCCAGTTGTGCAGTGTCAGTCTTGTCGGTGTTCTCATTCACAGCAAGGGAATATGCAATAAAGTCTTTTCCCTTTTCCATCAACTGTACTTGTAAATCAGTGGCAAGCTCACATATCCAATCAGCAACCATATTTTTGCTGAAACTTATATTTGCTTTTTATCTGGACGCAAGACGTCGCACACTTTAATCATGCAGCGCTTCAAAAACTCTCCCTCCGTAAAAGGCCGGGCTGATTTGGTGCTCTCTTCTGCCACGACAAAACTAGCTTTCATGGCAGCTTCACTTTGTGATTTTGCTTTTGTGAACATAGCTTGCTGTAACACCAGACTCTTTTTAAACTCTTCTGCCTTCTCTAGCTTCTGCTGCATGTCCAGATTTTTGTACTTGTCCTGATGTTTTGTCTCATAATGCCGTCTTATGTTATATTCTTTAATTACGGCCACATTAGCTCCACAAACAAGACACACAGGTTTACCTCCGATGTCAATGAACAGGTACTCTGCCTCCCACCTGTTTTGAAAATCCCTGTTTTCAAAGTCCACTTTTCATTTGGCCATTTTTTTGGGGTCAGGCTAGCTTAAATGTCACTGTAAAAAGTGCTGACCGATGCTTTTATCTGATGACCACTGATCAATGTGTCATTGGCAGCATGGGAAAATGGGTTGGTGCACAGGTCTTGACCTGTGCGGCAGCTGTTGTAGTGCATAGTGGGATTTGTAGTATGAGTGGTGCGAGTGCTATTTACCGGCAGGCCATTAATAATAGCCATATGAAATTATCTCGCGGGCCGTATATAATTATATCGCGGGCCGGATCTGGCCTGCGGGCCTTGAGTTTGACACCCCTGCTCTATATTGTCAGAATGCAGGCACTTATGGATGTATGCGCAGATGAAGGTGGGAAGCAAACTGTCAACAGAGCCAAAATGAGAGATGGGAATCGTGGTCAGTAAACTAGCAAGGGTCAGGCGATCAGCAAACAACGTAGACGAGAGAAGACAAAAGGGTGAAAAAGGGAAAGGGAGTTCAAAGAGTCAGAAATCGAGAGACAGTCAGAAATAACAAGACTTGGTATGGACTGATAGAGAAGAACGATACTTTGCACTGAAGTGGTGCATGAGAGTGGCTTAAGTAGGGAGAGCAGTGATTAGGAGAATGCATGTCAGCTGTAATCAGTAATCAGGAGACAGAGGGCACTGCGAACCTTGGGGATTGTAGTTCGAGGTGTCCATGTTTGTAGTCAGAGTGGTCTCTGCAGGTTTACTGACAGACCCCCCACACATACACATTCTTCCTGGGACACCCCCTACCTCTGGGTGCTGGTTTGTCAGGATGAAGTGCATGGAACTCTTGCTTGAGGAGTGGGACTAGTATGTCCTTGGCAGTGACCCAGCTCTGTTCTTCAGGGCTGTACCCTTCCCAATCTACCAGGTATTCGACTTGCCCTCCTCTTCGTCTAGAGTTGAGCATCTTGTTTACCTGGTAGACGGGTTCACCCTCTATGTCGAGAGCTGGGTGATCCTGGACCAGCGTGTTCTCAGCCAGAGGGCCTGGAATGGCAGGTTTTAGACTGGAGACGTGAAATGTTCAGCCGCAATATATCGTGGCTGAAGTTTTTTTGCAGGTGTTGGGTTCCCTTAGGTTCTTGGTTGCTACCCATACTCTGTTGCCCAGGGAAAAGTTAGGATTGTCTGCCTGATGTTTGTCTGCATATTTCTTATATCGGGCATTGACGGTTTCGAGACATTGGTGTACTGTCTGGCTGTCCCATACTGTCTGGCTGTGTGAAAACCAATCCTCGACAGCTTGTACCTGGCTTAGCGTGTCATCCCAGGGGAACAAGGGTGGCTGGTAGCCGAGTATGCACTGAAATGGTGTTAGCTGAGTTGTGGAGTGTCTGAAGGAGTTCTGTGCATACTTGGCCCATGGGAGAAAGCATGCCCAGTCCCCCTGATTGCACATGCAGAATATCCTTAAGAAACAGCCAATTTCTTGATTAGCTCTTTCTACCTGGCCGTTTGACTGGGGGTGATACCCTGACATGAGACTTACTGACACCCCCAGTCTGCCCGTGAAGCATGTCCAGAAGTGTGAGATGAACTGAGATCCCCAGTTGCTGACAACGTCCTCAGGAATGCCATAATACCTGAAGACTTGCTGAAATAGTAGTTCAGTTGTTTGTGATGCTATGGGGATGCCTGGTAACGGGAAGAGTTTGAAGGCTTTGGAGAAGCAGTCGATTGTTATCATGATCGTGGTATTGCCTTGAAAGAGAGGGAGGTTGGTGATGAAATTGATGGCTAGGGTCTCTGAAGTACTGGGAGGGGACAGAGCTTGCCTGTAGGCAGGTTTCTTGGCACTTTCATTTGGACACAGACAGGCAATGAAATGGTTAGTTTCTGTGAGCATGTTTTCCCACCAATACTTGTTTCTCAGCAATTGATAAGTGCGCTGACTGTCGGGGTGCCCAGTGGCAGGAGACGAATGAGCCCAAGTTATGAGTTTACCTCTTACGCATTTCGGAACATATAATAGCCGTAGTGGAAGATTGCTGGGTAAAGTCTATGGTTGTGAATCCCTCACCTCCTTATCAAGGTCCCAGGTGATGGACTGTAAGAAGCAGTGTTATGGAAAAATCAGGTGTGTGACCGGGCTCTGGTGAGGCAGAGCAAAAACATGACATAGGGCATCGGCCTTCGAGTTCTTGGACCCTGGACAAAATGATATGGTGAAGTCGAAATGTGTGAAAAAGAGTGCCCGCCTGACCTGGTGAGGGTTTAATCTCTTCACTTTCTTAAGATACTCCAGGTTCTTGTGATCTTTGAGAATGATGAATGGATGCGTGGCTCTCTCTAACCAGTGTCACCACTCTTCCAGGGCTAGCTTAATGGCGAGGAGCTCCCTGTTACTTATGTCATAATTTCTTTCTGCAGATGAGAGCTTTCTGGAGAAGAAGGCTAGAGGATAGGTTTTCTGCTTCTCCCCGAAACACTGAGACAGACTGGCCCCTACTCTGGTATCAGATGCATCTACCTCAAGAATGAAAGGCCTAGACAGGTCAGGGTGCTGTAGCACTGGAGCAGAGGTGAAGGCTTGTTTCACATGGTTGAAGGCTTCTTCTGCTGCGGGGTTCCATTGGAGCCGTTTGGGTCCCTTCTTGAGCAGAGTGGTCAAAGGTGCAGTGATCATGCTGAAACCCCTGAAAGTGAAAGTGGAAAGTACAGAAACTTACAGTAGTGAACTTCTGGTCCTTTATGACCCGCCACGCCTACTTAGATCAAAAGGTGCAGGCTATCTGCTGGTACCTCATAT
>JAOBAM010000012.1:13063276-13075798 GCA_025212355.1 Notarius kessleri
TTGGATCATTTTCCTCAATAAATAAATGACCAAGTATAATATTTTTGTCTCATTTGTTTAACTGGGTTCTCTTTATCGACTTTTAGGACTTGTGTTGAAAATCTGATGATGTTTTATTTCATATTTATGCAGAAATATAGAAAATTCTAAAGGGTTCACAAACTTTCAAGCACCACTGTATAAGAAAGGTGCTGCAGCCAGTTCACTGTGGACTGCTTGGGGATCGTGAAGTCGACATCCGCGGACGGGCCAAGGGAGGGGCATTCACTGAGGATGTGCTCTACGGTCTGCTCAGGTGACCCGCAAAGGCAGGCTGCAGATGGGCACAGACCCCATTGGTGCATGTTGGCATTGGGGCGGCCGACCCCAGTTTGTATCCGGTTCAAGGTGACCCACTCTTTCCTTGGGAGGCTGCCACTTGGGGATAGTGCTGTATTCAGGATGACACTGAGTTGGGCAGGGTGTGCAGTCTGTTGCCAGGTGCCTGTCTGTGCTTGTAGGGTGTTGAAAGGTATGTCAAGGAGGGTGGCGTGAGCATAGGTGCTGTCTACCCATGTGTTGCGATCCTTCTACTACATTGTGTAGCAGATGTGTCTTATCCTTTTGGGCCTTACTGACCAGCTTGTTTGTGTGTTGTTCCCTACGGAGAGCTGGAAGTGCTATGCCTGAGAGGACTGGCAGAAACTCCATTTGGTGTAGGCCAGATGCATCCAGTAACGATTTTCATGGTATTGTTTAGGGCTGTGTCCAGCTTTTTTGTGTGAACACTCCTACTCCATTCTGGTGCTGCGTACTCTGCAGTACTGTAGACCAGGGCAAGTTTGTAGGGTAGATGTTCTTGCACCCCATGAGGAACCCACCAGGCGATGTAGGAGGTTGTTTCTTGAGGCAACTTTTGCACACAGCGGCTCCAAGTGTTTGTAAGTGAGCTGCCAGTCGAGTTTCACCCCTAGGTCAGTTGGAGTTGGGTTGTACGGGAGGAGTGAGCCACTGAGGTTGATCTAGAGCTGGCGATTGGCCTCTTTGGTGTTGAGATGGTTTTGGCAGCACTCCGCTTCAGTCTCCATCTCTTGAGATATGTTGCAAGTTGGACCATATCTGTCAAGAGTGTTGACCTCTACAGTTGCTGTCAGCATAAAGTAAGGCTAGGTCATCTGTGTAGCCATATTGTTGAAACGTTGTACAGAGTAAGTCACTGATGAAGAAGTTGAACAGCAATGAAGCCATAATAAATCAATATAGCAAAGTTAATATTTGGTGTGGGGTAGCACGGTGGTGTAGTGGTTAGTGCTGTCACTTCACAGCAAGAAGGTTCTGAGTTTGAGCCCAGTGGCTGACAGGGGCCTTTCAGTGTGGAGTTTGCATGTTCTCTCCGTGTCTGCGTGGGTTTTCTGCGGGTGCTCCGGTTTCCCCGACAGTCCAAAGACATGCAGGTTAGGCTAATAGGTGGCTCTAAATTGAACGTAGGTGTGAATGTGAATGGTTGTGTGTCTCTGTGTCGGCCCTGCGATGACCTGGCAACTTGTCCAGGGTGTACCCCACCTCTCACCCGTAGTCAGCTGGGATAGGCTCCAGCTTGCCTGCGACCCTGTAGAGCAGGATAAATTGGCTAGAGGAAATGAGATCATTGATTATGACTTATACTGGTCCTGAGTGCATATATACAGTTTGACCATAGATGGCAGTGTTGCACCTCAAAATTGAGTCAGCTTGCTGGTCCTAGTCTGTGTGTCCTGGGAGATTTACAGAATGATGTTATCCTAATGACAAAACCGAGAACTTATATCCTACATTTTGATGCCTACATTGAACTTGCATGCAAAAACACAGACAGGCTTAATTCTCTAAAAAAAAAAAAACTACCAACCCTTTTGGGAAGTTTCTTAAACTTCTGCCCCGTTGCCTGACTACAACGGGTTGGTACTTTTTATAAGATGTACTGTCCTGATCACATAAGGTATTGAGCTGTACATTCTCTAAAGCTAAGAAAAGCTATTTTAGATTGAATAGATCACAATGTAGACACATCTGTGGCATGCATCTAATGAAAACAGCTAAACACAAGGATTTGGAGTCAAAAGTATGTGACCACCTGACCATCGTAATTGTGTGTACAATGTTGAACGTCTCATTCACATTCCAGATTTATCCCCCTTTGCTGTTATTATAACTTCTGCTCTTCTGGGAAGGCTTTTGCCTAGATTTTTGAGTGTGGCTCTAGGGATTTTTGCTTATTCAGCCACAAGAGCATTAGTGCAATCAGGCACTGATGTCAGTTGAGAAGACCTGGGGTGCAGTCTGTAGGGTTGAAGTCAAGGCTCTGTGCAGGCCACTCAAGTTCTTCCACTCTAACCTTGACAAACCTTGTCTTCACAGAGGTCTCATTGTCATGCTGGAACAGGTTTGGGCCTCTTAGTTTCAGTGAAGGGAAATCTTCATGCAACATTCTATACAATTGTGTGCTTCTGAATTTGTGGCAACAGTTTAGAGAAGGCCCACATATGGGTGTGATGGCCAGGTGTCCACATACTTTTGGCCATATACTGTAGTGTATTAGTCAGATAATCGAGCAGTAACATTCTCAGGCTGGTTAAAATACAGGATAAACATTGATTAAAACCAACCTAAATCTCTAAAATTGTCTAGAAATGTAAACTAAGTTGTTGTTGTTGTTGTTGTTGTTGTTGTTGTTGTTTTTCACCAGACATCCAGAACTATACCCCAGTCAGTTTCCTGTTGCCTGTTACTATTGCACAGAGTAAAAGCAGGAAGATTTCTCTGGAGGTTGTGGAATCATGACAAGTGATGGGCATGAGTAGTTAAGTAACCAAGTACTTATTTTATACCTGTTTAATCCTAATCAGTATGACTGGTGAGTGGCCATTCTTAGTGATCTCCAAAACCAACTGTAACAGAGCAGGACTTTAATATATTTTATGGCTAGCTAGTTTGCAGTTTCAGTAGCAAGACCTCTAGGCTTGCTTCAGCATCCTCTACATTTTTAGCAATAAACATGGCCAACAATTTCCTGCTTTTACAGGAAGAGTTAATATGACTGACATGGCAGATGACTTTCCCCCAGAGTATCTCGTGCAAACGCAAAAGATTAACTTGTGTATTCACCTCTAATTGCTTCATACAAAACCCTTGACTCTTGACTTTCATTCCAGTGACTTTATCCTGCTCTGTAAAGTTTGCTTTGCTGCTAGAAAATCGCAACCTTCAATATTCTGAAGGATGGGGCTAGTAAAGTGTACAATAGTCATCTGAAACTCCTTGTCTCATGTGTGATGTGTCTGAGGTTAATTTGTGGACACACATCCTGAATCTCATGGTTGCACTTTCAACACAGATCAAATGGCTACATGTAAATTGTCATTTTGTAAATTAACCCTTGTGAATCTGGGCCTGGGACTTTGCCTGTTTTTTGTGTGCTTTTGATTTTTTTATATAATGTATCTATATAAACACTGAAAAAATTTTATATTAGAAAAGTATTATTTTTCTTTATTCAAAACAACAAACATGAGTAACAAAACCTTTTATGTATGCAAGTAAGATAATAAGGAGAAAAGACACATGAGGTAAAATAAAGACAAAATGAAACCATGTACAATTGCAAAATTTGAAATTTACTATATCTCTATTTCTACATGGTCTTTCAACACCAGACAAAAATAATACTGACTGAAGTTTCAAGCCAGCAGTACTACTTAGAATTACACACACACACACACACATCTTGGTTATGATCAGGGACTCCAAGGACAACCTTGTGTGCTTTTGCTTTCTACATGGAATTATGATGCTTTTCCCATGAAATGATCCCATGGTCTGGATATCAAAACATAATTGTTGATCCTGCTCTCACTTCCCAATTACATAATTAATCAGATGAAGTCAAGTCAGCACTGTGTGAGACTGTCAATTGGCTGTATCTACACAGACAACACAAAACACAAATCCTATTGCAGTGTAAGATATTAACCTTTTATTATTTTTTTCGGCAAAATGTAAAAATCATATGATATTTGATATGACAAAATACAGATTTTTTTTTAGATGTTTGGTTTTCCTCAAGGCATGAATGAATGAATGAATGAATGAATGAAAAATGTCTGCCCCCTACTACCAACATCATCTTAATCTCTGGAAATCTTAACAGTTATTAAACAAGCCAGAGAGGTCTTGTTGCTCCGATTGCACAACCATGTTCTTCAGACAAAACACCCACTGACTGTTTACTGTGTGTTCTCTGTAAGAAAGAATCTCAGTTCACCATAACTGCATTCAGTGACTGCATCATTTCTAGTTCTGTGAGTGTATGAACCAGGAATATTGTAGTAAACTAAAATAAAAAGTAAACTAAATGAGCCAAAAAAAGCAGACGACTTTCAGTATATTATTATTAAAGCCCATTATCTGACCTCACTACAAAGCATCAAGGTCAAAGCATAAGAAGTGATTGTGCGACAAGTGTGTTTGTTCCGATAGCTGCAGCAGCAACACGGTTTATAGTAAAAATCCACCTTTAACTAATATGATTTGCATATGAATTAATCTTATAATTAAGATTCCGATCTTCAGTGGAATCTAAGTAATGAAATCTTGATTTCTAAATTACCTACACTGAGCCTTATTTATCTGCCTTTTAGTAAAGTCGTGTGTAAATGTTTGCATAAGTCAAACTGAATTAAAATTCCTGCCAGATTCCTTTATGTGAACAATGAGGGCTGGCTCCTGTTTGAGAGCCGATTTGTCACACCAAGTTCTGTTTTGAGTGTGATTTATTTGGAATGGTTTGTGTTTTGGATAGTTTATTATGCACAAGGACCAAATACACAGTATTTAGTGTTTGTAGCAAAATGCTGATTTACAATGTTTAATATAAATGGAATGTTCAATGGACAGTGGCATGGTGGTGTAGTGGTTAGCGCTGTCGCCTCACAGCAAGAAGGTTCTGGGTTCGAGCCCAGCGGCCGGCAGGGGCCTTTCTGTGTGGAGTTTTCATGTCTTCCCTGTGTCTGTGTGGGTTTCCTCTGGGTGTTCTGGTTTCCCCCAAAGACATGCACGTTAGGCTAATTGGTGGCTCTAAATTGACCGTAGGTGTGAATGGTTGTTTGTCTCTGTGTCAATCCTGTGATGATCTGGCGACTTGTCTAGGGTGTACCCTGCCTCTTGCCCATAGTCAGCTGCGATAGGCTCCAGCTTGCTTGCACAGGATAAGCAGTTATGGATAATGGATGTTCAATACACATTTGAAATAGTGTTTGATGTTTTTATACCAAACATAATGTAAAATAATGGTATTGAAGAAATGATAAATTTTACTATAAATTTTGAATGACACATTGAATGATTTAAATGATATACATGCACACACACCAATCATAAGTCAAAACATTGCAAAAATTTTGCTGAATTATAAAAGCCAGTAGTGGTGCTAAATGTAGAGCTATTTGGGAGCCAAAAAGAGCTGGCTCAAATTCCTGAGTTGAGCCAAATGATCTGGTTCACTAAAGAGATATAATTCCAATCACTAGTAAAGTATCACCCATAAAGTGCAAAATGTGTTCCTGGCACAGCTCAATAAAAACAAAACTCAGTAAAAGGCAAAGTGCACAGGTAGCTTGGAGCATGAAATGAATGATCAGGGTAATGTCTGAAAGGCAGAAGTGGAAGTTATTTTGACAGTAATGTCAAAATAACTAATGCAGCAGCGCTTTAGTCTTTTAGTCTGTCCAGCTAAACTCTTCTCAAACTGATCAGCGTCAACTTTCATGCTAATACCACTGTCAAAGCTATCACATGTTTATCATTTTGTAGATCAATAACTAGTCGAGCTGTGTCCCTGCCGTAACTCATTGTCATATAGCTGCATTGCATTCTGGAACTTGTGCAACAATGTCTGCACCTTTGCACCAGTATCTGCACTATTTCTACACTGGAGTTCTCATTAATATAACATTGAACATCACTGGAACATGGTGAGTGAGACAGGAGTGGCTTTATATATGTGGCAGCAGGGGCATGGTCGAGTGTCAGCTGTGAACGGCGAGGAGGCAGGTTGAACCAGCAGGTAACATACAATGAGTTGCACCTGTGTCAAATTACTGGCTAACAACCTGTGTCTCTGTGTGTCTCTCAGACAGTCAGGAACGAGAGAGAGAGCTGTCACATCCCACTGCATGTGTGACATGTTTCGTGAATAGTCACTGAAAAGTATGCACAATTAAACAAACTCACCTGTTCTGAAGCCTGCTTCCCATTCCTCTGTTTCCCAAAGTCGGAGAGTTGTTACACCGGTGGTGAAACCCGGGACTGAAGAACGAACACTGCCATGAGATCCGAACCAGTCTGAGAATGCTTCCAAATGTTTGCTGACGACCTCCAGTGCCAGCAGCATGCCCTTTTCGTGTTGTCTGTTGACCTAGGCCAGCACTTCTGGGCTCTGCTCGAAGCCCAAGCAGAGGATTGGCAGGTAATACAGAGCTGGGTCCAGTCTGCACGAGCTCCAGCAGTCTGCTCGAGCTGTTTGAACATGTCATGGAGGTGAGCTCATGGCCAACCTCACAGTGGGTGGCTCACCTACTGCCGCTCCTGTCGGGGGAAGCCCAGCTCACGGCTCGACAGCTCCCGCCCACCACCATGCTGGAGTACCCCCACCTGAAGCGAGCCATCCTACAGCAGGTTGGCTGTGGCCCAGAAGAGCAGTACCAATGCTTCTGCTCACTGGCTTATGGTGAAGTTGGCTGGCCGTTCGCGTTCACCCAACAGCTCTGAGATGCCTGCTGACAGTGGCTTCTGGCCGGAGAGTGCGATGTCGAAGTCATCATTGAGCAAATGACACTGGAGCAGTTTGGTGCTCAGCTGCTGAGTGGGACGTCAGCGTGGGTCCAGTGTCACTGAACGACATTGCTGGAGGAAGCGGGCTGACTGGCTGAAGATTATCTGATGGCATATCCAGAAGCAGGCTCTGTTACAACTCCCTCTCTCACTCAATCACTTTCGCGTTCTCATTCCCCCTCTCCTCGCCCCTCCACTACCCCAGCCCTGCAGGAACGGGGTCCAACTCCCCGAAACCTGCTCCCCACATCCATGTCTATCCTCATGTTTCTACTCTCCCTTCTCCTTCTGTGTCTGTGCCACAATTAACCCCCCTCTCTCTCCACAGATGAACTCATCCATGCCCACCAGAATCGAGAGCAAGCTCGGCCAGGTCTGTAGGCGTGGAGGGAAGGTGGGGAATCAGCGCTTCCACAAGGAGGTGGGGCTATTGATTTGCATCCACAATGTACCTCAGGCTTCCCCTGATTGAGCAGGGGCATACAGGATAGTTGTGAGTATGCAATGGGGTACACATCAGGCTTTGGTGGATTCAGGTTGCAATCAAACCTTCATACATCAAAGCCTGACTCCAAGCGGGGCACTGGGAAATGCACTTTTGGTGGGTGCATGGTGATGTACACAAATATCCACTGTTGCCTGTCATTATCCATTTCCGGAGAGAAAATCATAATGGAGAGGCCGCGGTTAGTCCGAGCCTCACTCGCCCGCTGATTCTGGGAACCAACTGGCTGGGGTTTAGAACATTAATGAAACTGATAGTAGTGGATGAGTCCTGCAGTATCACGTCATGTGGGGATCCTGTTGCAACGTTGACTGAGGAGGCAGCCCCAAGACTGTCCACATCAGCATCGCGTCCAGATGACATAAAGAGGGGAGATAGCCCTCCTCCCTCTCTGGGGAATCCCATAGGGGACTTCCCATTGGAGCAGGCATGTGACGAGTCTCTGAGACACACCTTTGACCAAGTGAAAGTAATTGATAGTCAAATCGTCCAACCGAACGTTGCGCTTTCCTTCCTGTACTTTTGTATTATTAAGGACAGGCTGTATTGAGTGATGTAAGACACTCAAACACAAGAAAAGATGGCAAAGTTTTTGGTCCTAAAGAGCTGCAGAGAACTTTTATTCCATGCGGCTCATCATAATCCTATGGTTGGGCATTCAGAGCAGGATAAAACACTGAATTGTCTCATGGCCCGTTTCTATTGGCCAGGGATTTGCGCCGATGTCCGCAGGTGGTGTGTGGCTTGTCGCAAATGCCAGCTGGTAAATCCAGCGGCCACACCAAAAGTGCCATTGCCTCTATTGCCACTGATGGAGATCCCCTTCGAAAGAATTGTCATGGATCTCATCAAGCCATTAGATCAATCTGCACGTGGGTATTGCTTTGTGTTAGTCATAGTAAATTATGCAATGCGGTACCCAGAAGCAGTGTCACTCCGCAATATCTCAGCACGCAGTGTTGTGGAGGCGCCCTTCCATGTTATCTCCCAAGTCGGGATTCCAAAAAAAATACTGACTGATCAAGGCACTATGTTTATGCCATGCACACTGCGCGAATTATATGAATTATTGCAGATTAAATCGATTCATACTAGTGTTTATCATCTGCAAATGGACAGGCTGATTGAATGATTGATTTAATCAAACACTTAAAAGCATGATTCGTAAGTTAGTTCATAGGGCTGCTGAAAGTTGGGACAGGTGGCTCGACCCTCTGTTGTTTACAGTGTGCGAGGTCCCACAAGCCTCCACCGGGTTTTCTCCTTTTGAATTGCTGTATGGGCACAAGCCCTGTGGTGTCTTAGACATCATTAAAGAAAATTGGGAGGAGGGGCCTTCTCAAAGTAAAAATGAAATTCAATATGTTCTTGACCTGAGAGTAAAACTCCATGCACTGAGCCACATAACCCAGGAGAATTTGCTACAGGCCCAAGAACATCAAGTTCTCTTGTACAACAGAGGGGCATGGCTAAGGGAATTTATGCCGGGAGATAAAGTCCTCATTTTACTGCCCACCTCAAATTCAAAATTGCTCGCCAAGTGGCAAGGGCCCTTTGAGGTCATACGGCAAATTGGGGAGGTCGACTATGAGGTCAAACAGCCAGATGGGGTGACACGTGTCAAATTTACCACCTCAATCTCCTGAAACCTGTGGCTCTGGCAATGGTAGTTCCAGAGAGGGCAGAGCTGGGACCGGAGGTAAGTCTAAAAAGTGCGGCCCAATTCACCCCGGTCCTCTGTGGAGACCACTTCTCACTGTCCCAGAGAACACAGGTAATTCAGTTGTAGGAGGAATTCTTCGATGTGTTCTCACCCCTCCCTGGTCACATTAACCTCATAGAACACCACATTGAGACTTCCCCAAGGGTGGTGGTGCACAGCTGCCCGTATTGGCTCCCTGAACCCCAGAAAAATGTGGTTTGGGACGAACTCCAGGTTATACTTAAGATGGGAGTAATTGAGGGGTTACACAGCAACTGGAGCAGCCCTGTAGTCTTGGTTCCCAAGACTGATGGGTCGGTCTGGTTCTGTGCAGACTATAGAAAAGTCAATGTGGTGTCTAAATTTGATGCATATCCAATGCCCCACATTGATGAACTGCTCAATCGGTTAGGCAAGGCTTGCTTTTACTTGACAATGGATTTGACAAGGGGATATTGGCAGATCCCCTTGACTCCATTATTCCACATGAAAATGGCCTTTTCCACTCCGTTTAGCTTACATCAATTTGTCACCCTTCCTTTCGGGTTGTTTGGGGCTCCCGCAACATTTCAGCATCTCTTGGAACGAATTCTCTGTTCCCACAATATGTATGAGGCAGCCTACTTCAATGATATAATCATTTATAGTAATGATTGGGAGAGGCATCTACAACATCTCAGGGTGGTCCTGAGGTCACTGAGGTGTGCTGGGCTCACAGCAAACCTGAAGAAGTGTGCAATTGGACAGGTGGAAGTACGGTATCTGGGCTTCCACTTGGGTCATGGGCAGGTGCATCCCCAAATTGATAAGACCGCAGCAATTGGGTCTTGCCTGAGACCTAAGACCAAAAAGGGGTGAGGTAATTCCTGAGGCTGGCTGGCTATTATAGACAGTTTGTGTCTAACTTTTCGGACATCACCACCCCACTGACCGACCTCACTAAAAAGAGGGTGCCAGATCTGGTCCAGTGGATGGAACTGTGTGAACGGGCTTTTGCTCAATGAAGGCAGTTTTGTGTGGGGGCCTGCTGTTGCATTCTCCTGACTTTTCCCTTTCTTTTGTTTTACAGACTGACACGTCAGACAGAGGTCTGGGGACCATTTTGTCCCAGGTGGTGGAGGGGGAGGAGCATCCAGTGCTGCATGTCAGCCTCAAGCTCTCCATGCGAGAGTCAAAGTACAGCACCATAGAAAAGGAGTGTCTGCCCATCACTCTCCGGTACTACATGCCCATTCACCCTCTGTTGAAGGATGTCAACATGTGGCTCACTTGTTGGTATCTGGCCCTTCAGCCTTTTAAATTTGAGGTGGTCTACAGGCCAGGGGCACAGATGATGGTGGTGGATTACCTCTCCCGCCAAGGGGGGAGGCAGATGCAGGCTGGACGGCTTCCTGGCCTGATTTGGGTGGTGGGGGTATGTGGCAGCAGGGGTGTGATCAAGCATCGGCTGTGAATGACGAGGAGGCAGGTTGAACCAGTAGGTAACATGTGATGAAGTGCACCTGTGTCGAATTACTAGCTGTCTGTTAATCTGTGTCTCTGTGTGTCTTTCAGACAGCCAGGAACGAGAGAGAGAGAGCTACGTCACCCCACGTGTGTGTTTGTTTATGTGTTAGTTGTCACTGAAAAGTGAAAAATATAAAGAACACACCTGTTCTGAAGCCTGCTTCCAGTTCCTCTGTTTCCCACAAGGTAGAGAGTTGTTACAGCAGTGTTTAGATATGGTTTTAACTTGCATTTGCGGATGCTCCTTTGTTCCTCATGCCATCAGACTGTACAACTCCTCTCTGGGGGGGAGGGGGGGTAACAGGAGGACAGAGGACGGGAAGGAGCAGTAGCCTAGCCTAACAATAAGCAATACCGGACAATGTGCAATATAAAGTGCAATATCTCTCCTGCTGCCCCCTTTCCCTTTTTTTCCTCCTCTCTCTACCCCCTTCCTCTCTTCCCCATATCTTATTCTTTTTATATTTGTATATGTAAATATTTAATTTAATTTATCTAGAAGTTTTTCCTCTATTTTCAATTCTCTGTTTATCCTGTAATGATGCTGCTGGAATCTTAATTTCCCTGAGGGAACCCTCCCAAAGGGATCAATGAAGTTCTATCTAATCTAATCTAAAAAGGGCCCTTTAATAGGGTAAGGTGCCACCTCTCTTCCGATCTGCGGTTGCAGTTTAACCTCATAC
Source organism: Notarius kessleri (assembly GCA_025212355.1). Taxonomy (NCBI): domain Eukaryota; kingdom Metazoa; phylum Chordata; class Actinopteri; order Siluriformes; family Ariidae; genus Notarius; species Notarius kessleri. Next base: position 13,074,519 of record JAOBAM010000012.1, read on the forward strand.
CCAGGAGGAATAATACCTGATATAATCACAACTTTTACCACTGAAAGAGGTTCTGAAGCTGAGTTGCTCAAGAGTGTAGTCACTCAAGACTTACACTTACTGTCCACTTTAATAGGAACTTGTTTTGATTCTAAGATTCCTGTTCTTGGTTGCAGGAGTGGAACCAAATGTGTTCTTCTGCTGTTGCATGCTGAGATGCTTTTCTGCTCACCATGGTTGTAAAGAGTTGCTGGGAGTTGCTATATCCTTCTTGGTAGCTCAAACCAATCTGACCATTTTCCTCTGACCTCTGTTATTAACAAGGCATTTATTTCCACCCACAGAACCGTCACCCACTCAAGGTTTTTTGTTTTTTTATCTGTATGATTTTATGCATTGTGCTGCTGTCACAGGATTAGCTGATTAGATAACTGCATAAAAGAGCAGGTGTGTGGGTGTCCCTAATAAAGTGATCGGTGAGTGTATACAAAATATTTAACTGAATTGTATCCAGTTTGATTTGTTAGAGCATGTTAGTTGTTAAACACGCATAATATGCATAATAAATTAAGTGTTGCTTTTTTGCTATGGCACCACTGATCAGAGCAGCCCCAAATATAATCACGTAATTCTCAGCATTGTGTGTAAACAATTGTTACATTTGTCTCAGCAGTCATGACAGTGATAAAATTATAATTATTCAACAAATATTTGTCTCATTATTCAATTTCACAGTGTGTGAGTACCTAATGTGAGCAGAAGTAACAGGAGTGAGATTTCCCCCCTTTTGTTTCTATCATATTACCCAGATATACATTCATGTACTATTTGTCCACCAACCCTGCCTGCTGTTGAGCATTTCTAATTGAATTTATTTGTATTAAACTATATTTATTAACCATTTATATCATTGGTAGTATTTTAATATAATTATATTTCTGCTTTGTGATTTTCTTCACTAAAGAAACTGACACCTTTTTTCAGCTTCTATATTTTATGTGATATGATAAATGTGATATCCATTGTGTAATGCTACTCAATATAACATGACAGACTTATTACTTTATTTACACTTTGCCAAAAAAGTGCAATGCTATGTTTTATGTTATTAAACTGGTGGTGTTAGAGGGGCTGACTCACCCTTCTCAGAAGCCTCTGCACCAAGTAGCAAGTCTCCATTTTCACATCCATGGATATTCCACTTTTTAAAAACAATCCACAGCAATCTGGTAACATCCTAAGCCATAGATCATAAACTGTAACATGAAATTGAAGATTTTTTTTTCAAAATATTTAACTTT
>JAOBAM010000012.1:14548302-14565853 GCA_025212355.1 Notarius kessleri
ACACACTTGTGAAATTTCCTCTCTGCATTTAACCCATCTGAAGCAGTGAACACACACATGCACACACACATGAGCAGCCATGCTAACAGCACCCAGGGAGCAAAGTGCCTCGCTCAAGGGCACCTCAGCCCACGGCCGTCCCATATTAACCTAACTGCATGTCTTTAGACTCTGGGGGAAACTGGAGCACCCGGAGGAAACCCACGCAGACATGGGGAGATGCAAACTCCACACAGAAAGGCCCTCGCTGGCCTCTGGGTTAGAACCCAGAACCTTCTTGCTATGAGGCAACCGTGCTCACCACTACACCACCGTCCCGCCCAATTAAACTCAAGCATATTTACAAGTAAACTCATAGTATATTTCCAGTATACTATGAAGTATGCTTTTGTAAACTAAAGAGTGAACTACAAGTATAGAACTAGTAAACTATTAGTGTATAAGTTTACTTGTGGTATACTTGCAGTACAAAATGAAAAATACTAGTTGTAAACCCAAAGTTTACTTCTCTTAGACTTAAAGTATACTTTTTATAAAGTAAAAGTGGGCCAATTTAGTCCCAAGAAGTATTAGATAAGTTTACTTACAAGTATACTGTAAGTACATTGATATCACTATACTTGGTACACAAAAGTATACTTAAGGAAATATACTTTAACTTTACTTAAGTATATTTAATAAAATGAACTTAAAGTATACTTCTTTTTGATAAAGGTGGTTCTATCAGCTATAGATGAATGATGGTTCTTCAAATCAAATGAAATGAAGTTGACCAACAAAACATGAAATATCTTGGGTTCATTCTGCCTGCAATTAAATTCAAATCAAAGGACATTTAAAAAAAATCACTGCTTTTTTATTTGCATTTTCTACACAGTCCCAACTTTTTCTGATTTGGAGTTGTGTATAAACATAAAAATATATACAAAAATAAGACTCATAGGGTTCTCCAAAATATTTCAGAAATTCCCTTGAATTTGCATTGAAATACAGTAGCCTATATGAGTCTGACACCCTAAATACATTTGTTGCACAATTAAATATACATGACATGATGCATAATTTATCAAACTTTCAGAGTAAAAACCAAATAAACCATATAGCCTCCTTGGTTAATTCTAGGCACAAGACTAAAGATATCACAAAATCTATATACATAGTATGTACATACATACAGACATATCAGTCTTTCCTGATATTCCTCAGCAGTGACAGTGAAAGTCACAGCTGCAAAAAAAAAAGCCCCACCTAAACATTTTGCATATTTGTCTTTATAATTAACTTGATTTTCAGCTGTGTCCAAGATTTATCTTATAATGAAATGAAGTATGATGAACACAAACACACAAACACACACACACACACACACACACACAATGTCTTTTGGCTAACATTCACCAAGCTGCAAAAAAATCACACACAGGAACCTTTAATTGTGTACAAAAGTTCATGTAAAAGTTCTAAAGATATTTAGAGCCATATTTCCTCAGTAACAAACACATATTTATTTGTCTATATTGAGAGAATATAATGAGTTACAAAAAGAAAATAAACCATAAGGTCTGAGATTTCATAATTTTCAAGCTGCACTTTCTAAGGTTATCTGTGTTAAGGCATTAATCCACACATCAGAGTCATCTGTTCTACATGTTCTGATGTACAAGGTTCTCTTAATATACTTGTGATTAAACAGCATATAAATAATACTATTTTACTCATATAAGAAGCTCTAAAAGTCTGAGTAGGTGGCACGGTGGTGTAGTGGTTAGCACTGTCACCTCACAGCAAGAAGGTTCTGGGTTCGAGCCCAGTGGCCGATAGGGGCCTTTCTGTGTGGAGTTTGCTTGTTCTCCCTGTGTCCGCATGGGTTTCCTCCGGGTGCTCCGGTTTCCCCCACTGTAGCTGCCATCGAAGTCAGAATAAATAATAGATTAATAAATATTAGGTTAAAAATATAGAGTTCATAAATACATACATTTCTGGTAACAATAGTTTAATATTAAAAGCATCATTTCATATATTTCATGTATTTTGTTTGCTTTGATATGGGAGACAAGTCTTAATTAAGGGGGGAACCAAAGTTTGCTGCCGCGGGTTGACGGGGTGTTACTTCCTGTTGATTAGTAGCATTCTGGATCAAGCTAGCAGGCAGACACCTCGCTGATTCCTCTGCCTAAGACAAGCAATGTTAGAAGAAGATTGGATAAAGTGCATAGTGCAATGAAGGACTGAAGGAAGATACTTAATTTTCTCTCAAGGGAAAGCGGCCAATGAGGTACATTTAATGTTTTCTGTTACTGTTATGTTTGTAAGACTGTAAAGATGTAATGTGACGAATTTCTGATGACTCATGTAACAGTACAGTCGCGTTGTTCCTTTGATGTCTTTACGTGGAAATAATTTGTTTTTATTTGCCTTTCTGTCTGTATGACGTGCAGTTCTCACGGCTGCACCATCATGCTTTTGTGTGATTAAAGCCCGTAACGAAAGAACAACTTGGTTTCGTGCCTTTGACTCGAGAGGGAATTACAGTGAGAACTCAGCCATCTTAACACGAGGGGAGAGCGTGACCAGCAGCCAGCAAGGAGCCAGCGCGTGCGCCCGTCTCTCGTCGTCGGAGCTGTGAAAATGTTCGGGGTTTCGGAGGAGCCACTCGTCAAAGTACAGTATGCAACCTGCCGGTAACCTAAGAGAGTTGTGTGGTTATGCCAACGAGAAGCACGTTTGAGCCAAGTTAAATGTGAAGACGTGGAGTAGCCCCTACAACAGCTAAGGACTTGCATATTTCATTAAGGAATGCTTGCTAAGTTTGAAGTGTACCTAAGGTTTAATGCGATAACTTTTCTGATTATTCTACACATTTGTTGCCTATGATATTTGAATGTTTATAGGTTAAGTGTTAAGCACCATTAAGCAATTCTGAGAAATATTTGCCTACTAAGCTTAAAGGGTGCTCTCATTTGATATTTATCTGACATCAGTCTAGTGTATCTCGCCATATAGGGCATTTAAGCTATCACTTGACATTCAAGTTGGTGTGATCTGATTTCAATATTATTACTTCATTTATTACTTACCTATAGTTATTAGTTTTATTATTACATTATTCATACTTTACATTTTTGATATTTTTACGTTTTAATTTCACAGAATAGCATTTAAACATAGGCCACTAAAGGATAACAGGTTTAACTGATTTAAAAGGTAGTTTTCAAGGGTGAAACTTACTTTAATTTACAAGCTAATTTAATTAAGCTAATTAATGCTATTTAAGGCTCCTTAAGGTTACTTAAACTTATTAAACTCAGTTTAAGTCTTAATATACTAAAATGGCTGATAAAGACATTGCAACTAAAATGCAAGACCCAGAAGTTACTCATGAAGAAGAAGAGGAGTCTGTTCACGATGAACCTTTAGAAGAAAGCCCTGCAAAGGAAATTGAAGTGAATACAGAAACCGATGTTACTGAAGATAAGAGAAAAAGAAAACTTACTGAAAAGGGTCAGGAACTGCATAATGAAAAATTAAAGAAACTTCAACGTAATTTTGACAAAACATATGAGAAATGGAAAGTTCTTGCCAAAGAGGCTAGAAAGGCACTCTCCTTACCCAACTCAACCGACGTTCTACATGAACACCAAATTCATGTTGCTGATCTCGAAGTAAAGGAACGCTATGAGGAGGTTCGCAAACACAGTGTCCCGGACGCAGACACCCGACGTCGGGTAGACACCTGTGAAGCTGTATCAAAACAGCTCATTGAACGGCTACATGTTCTACAGAATGAAGACACAGCTCAGCATTTACCCACGGTACAAGCACCATGGGGTAACACTGGCTCAGTGTTTTCGTGTAAGGAAGACCAAATGTCCATTTTGAGCCGCCCAGTCTCTCGACGTGTTTCAAGACGCTCAAGCTTGTCCTCCACAAGGAAGCAGGAGGCAGAAGCAGAGTTTGCTGCAACTAAAGCTACCTTGAAGGTTCTAGCAGAAATGGAACAGGAAGAAAAAGAGCTTGAAAGGCTTGAGGCTGAGAACAGGAGGCAGCTAGCGCAACAAGAAGCTGAAAATGCAGAAAGACAGAAGTTACTAGAAGAGAAGCGCAGACAGTTAAAGCGTTTGGAAGCAACTAAAAGAATGAATGCTGCAAAGGCAAGACTCCAAGTCTACGAACAAGACGTAGGCTCAGATGAAGAAATATCAGATCTTCTTCATAACCATAACCTGTCAGTGCCTCCACCTAAAGCTAATGCCCTTCCAAAGTACAGCATGCCTTTACAGCCTGCAAGTAGGCTCTCCACCACGAGCTATGAAGTCTCAAGGCCTACTTCTCAAGTTGCTCGCCCCACTTCTCACAATAATAGCACAACAATGCTTGCTGAAGCGATAGCAGAGTCCATAAATACAAGTCGTCTTCCAGTGCCAGAGCCGCCGATCTTTAGCGGAGACCCAATAAGATACAAGGACTGGAAAATGTCATTCCTAACCCTTATAGGCCGGAAGAACATTCCTGTAAATGAAAAGATTTACTACCTTCGCAAGTATGTCACAGGAGCTGCAAAGAAAGCAATTGAAAGTTATTTCCTGGTGGGAACAGAGAAAGCCTATGATTCAGCATGGGAAATATTAGAAGAGCGATACGGCAACTCCTTTGTGGTCGCTAAAGCTTTCCGCGACAAGCTGAATTCTTGGACAAAGATAGGACCCAAAGACAGCGTTGAGCTGAGAGAATTCGCAGACTTCCTGCGAGGCTGTCAAGCAGCAATGAGTCATATTAAGAGTCTCGAAGTCCTAAACGACTGCAGTGAAAATCAAAGAATTCTCAGCAAGCTCCCTGACTGGCTCACTGCCAGGTGGAATAGAAAGGTAATGGAATTTGAAGAAGAGACACAAGACTTTCCAAGTTTCCACACCTTTGTTGAATTTGTGTCTAGAGAAGCCAAGATAGCTTGCAATCCGATGACTTCGCTTCATGCTCTGAAGAGTGGTGATGCTGAAAGGGCAAAGCCGTTTAAGGTCCGCAATGTCGGTGCAAAGGTACTAGCAAGTGCATCTGAAGAGAAGCCAGATATTGAAGGACAAAAGGGCGATGCTAAGGGATGCATTTTTTGTGAGAAGACAAACCATGGCATTCAGACATGTCGGAAGTTAATGGAGAAGCCTGTCAAAGAGCGAGTTAAGTATGTGCAGACAAAGAAATTGTGTTTTGCATGTCTAAGGCCAGGACACCACTCAAAGAGCTGCGAGAAGAGAAGTGTTTGCAACGTGTGCAAGGGGAGGCATCCCACATGTTTGCATGAAGACCGTGCCAAGGCGGATGAAAAGGTCCAAGTTGATGGACAAAAGGAGAGTGGAAAACCCTCAAAGGGAAAGGAAAGGCCTAAAGAGCCGAAACATAGTGACACAGAGTCTACAACTAGTGAAGTAACAAGCACAGCTATGTCTAACCAAGTCATGCATAATGGGAACAGCACATATGCATCCACAATAGTGCCAGTTTGGCTGTCAACGACAAGAAACCCAGATGCTGAAGTTCTGGTATACGCTCTTCTGGACAGTCAGAGCGATAGCACCTTCATTCTACAAGAAAGGGCAGAGACTCTTGATACACAGATGGAGCCTGTGCAATTAAAGCTTTCCACACTAGCGTCCAAGCAGACTGTAATCCCCAGTCACAAGTTAGTTGGGTTGCAGGTCAGAGGGTTTTACTCCTCCAAGAAAATCCCTCTTCCCGTGACTTATTCGCGAGACTTTATCCCTGCTAGTCTAAGTCACATTCCTACACCCAAGACAGCAAGAGCATGGTCTCATTTAGAGCACCTTGCTGAAGAGATCGCTCCTCTGATAGACTGCGATGTCGGTCTGCTCATAGGGTACAATTGTTCCCAAGCCCTGTTGCCAAGAGAAATTGTATCAGGCAAAGATGACGAGCCATTCGCAGTAAGGACCGATCTTGGCTGGAGCATCGTTGGCTGCGTCAACCCCTGTGTTGACTATGGAGACGCCATCGGAGGCAGCCACAGAATCATTGTGAAACAAGTCACACCAAGTCTACAGTCACCTAGTGACCTAACAAGTCAAGTTCAGTACATATGCAGAACCCAAGTCAAAGAAGTCATCGTTCCTACAGATGTGCTGAAAGTGCTTGAATCAGACTTCAGCGAGAGAAACGTGGAAGACGCCCATTTCTCTCAGGATGACCTTCGCTTCATCTCAAAAATGGAGGAGGGCATAAAGACACAAGCAAATGGACAGCGCGAAATGCCATTGCCATTTAAAGAAGACAAGCCGTGTCTGCCCAACAACCTGAAGTGTGCAGATCATCGCCTCCGGTGTCTGAAAAGGAGATTTGAGAAGGACAAGCAGTACCACAAGGACTACGTTGCATTCATGAGCGACATTATATCCTGTGGAGATGCTGAGAAGGTCCCGGGAAGTGAACTCCAACGGGGCTCTTGCTGGTACATTCCGCACCACGGAGTCTACCACCATCAGAAACCAGGGAAGATCCGCGTGGTGTTTGACTGTTCAGCCAAGTTCGAAGGAGTATCACTTAACGACCATCTACTCACTGGACCAGAGTTGACTAATACCTTGATAGGCGTCCTCTGTCGGTTCAGGAAGGGCCCATTAGCCGTGATGTGCGATATTCAGCGCATGTTTCACCAGTTTCGGGTCAGAGCAGAAGATCAGGACTACCTCAGGTTCCTGTGGTGGGACAACGGGGAGATCAAGTCAGAGCCATCAGTGTACCGAATGAAAGTGCACCTATTCGGTGCAGCCTCGTCCCCTGGCTGTGCGAACTACGGCCTCAAACACGTCGCCGCACAAGGACGAGGTCGATTCAGCGAAGCTACAATCCACTTCATCGACAAAAACTTTTATGTCGACGATGGCCTGATAAGTGTCTCAACGCCGGAAGAAGCCATTAAGTTGGTTGCTGAAGCCAGACAGCTCTGCAGCTCTGGAAGGTTGCGCATCCACAAGTTTGTGTCAAATTGTCAAGAGGTGCTTGCGTTCCTCCCGAAAGAAGAGTGTGCAGATTCGTCAAGAAGTCAAGACCTGGCTCTGGGTGAACCCCAGATGGAGAGAGCGCTAGGTGTGAAATGGTGTGTCACGTCGGACCACTTCAACTTCAGAGTGGTGGTGGACGAGCGCCCACTCTCAAGAAGAGGAGTGTTGTCGACTGTAGCCTCCATCTTCGACCCCTTAGGCTTTGTCGCTCCCTTTATCCTAATCGGGAAACAAATACTGCAGCAGATGTGCCGCGACAAGGTCGGATGGGAGGATCCGCTACCAGACGATCTGAGACCACGGTGGGAGTCCTGGCTTCTGGACTTGAAGAACCTGGCAGACGTCAAGATTCAGCGATGTTATCTCCCATCAGAGTTCAAGCAAGTCCAAAGGTACGAACTCCATTACTTCTCCGATGCGAGCGTCCTGGGGTATGGAGAATGTACTTACCTGCGGGTAATAAGTGAAACAGGACAAATCCACTGCTCCTTAGTAATGGGCAAAGCTCGAGTGGCACCTACCAAGGTCACAACTGTGCCAAGACTTGAGCTGTCGGCAGCCGTCGTAGCTGTACGCATGAGTGACATGCTAAGAAAGGAGCTAGAAATAGACGCTCAAGAAGTCTTTTGGACAGACTCAAAGGTCGTCCTTGGATACGTGAACAACGATGCAAGAAGATTCCACGTGTTTGTGGCAAATCGCATCCAACGGATTAAGGACAGCACTAGACCAGATCAGTGGAGACACGTGAGCTCAGAAGACAACCCCGCCGATCATGCGTCGAGAGGCCTGCGGGCAAAGGAGCTCATTGCCTCCAACTGGTTCTCTGGTCCTGATTTCCTCTGGTGTGAAGAACTCCCTACTGGAAATGTTGAGGTGGAAAATGTAGCAGCAGAAGACCCTGAAGTACGGAACGTTGTTGTACACAAGGCTTCAACTACCCAAGTTTCACTGCTGGATCGATTCCTTAAGTTCTCCTCCTGGACAAGATTAGTCAAGGCTATTGCTCGTCTCATACGACTTACCAAGGAGCTGAAAGGTTCAATCTCAAGAACGAATGAAGCCACAAGTTTAGCAGAAAGGAGCGATGCCGAGGCTACCATCATCAGTCTTGTTCAGAGAGAAGCTTTCGCGGAAGAAATCCAAACCCTCCAACATGGGAAGGAGCTTGTTAAGACCAATAAGCTACACAGACTGAACCCTTTCCTTGACGAACAGGGAATTCTCAGGGTGGGAGGTCGGCTGACGCATGCTGATTTGCACCATCACATCAAGCATCCGGCTGTTCTACCTGCCAAAGGTCACGTAACAAGATTGCTGATACAGCATTATCATCAACAAGTGCAACATCAAGGACGTGGCATAACAGTCAACGAGCTACGAGCCAATGGATTTTGGATACTCGGATGCAGTCATGCCGTCTCATCCTGCATCAACAAGTGTGTCAAGTGCAGAAGATTTAGAAGGTCGACAGAGAATCAGCAAATGGCAGACTTGCCGCGCGACCGCATGGAAGAAACACCTCCATTTACGTATTGCGGAATAGACTGCTTCGGACCGTTCTATGTTAAGGATGGAAGGAAGGAGTCGAAGCGCTACGGCTTGCTGTTTACTTGCTTATGCTCTCGTGCAGTTCACATAGAGCTTCTTGAAGAGATGACCACAGACTTTTTCATCATCGCTCTACGTGCCTTCATAGCCATACGTGGCAATGTTCGACAACTCCGTTGCGATCAAGGCACCAATTTCGTCGGTGCCAGGCGAGAGTTTGTAGAGGCCTTGAAAGAGATGGATGAAGAACGCCTTAAGATACTGGGCTGTGAGTTTGTCATGAATCCACCGTCAGCAAGCCACATGGGCGGTGCCTGGGAAAGGCAGATTCGGACAATAAGAAGTGTGCTGACGTCTATCCTGGATCAGTCCTCCAATCGACTCGACACTCCTTCATTGAGGACATACTTCTATGAAGTAATGGCGATCATTAACAGTCGGCCATTAACTGCTCACTTACTGAACGATCCTACTGGACCACAGCCTCTGTCACCTAACCATATACTGACAATGAAGTCCTCGATCATTCTTCCACCACCTGGAAAGTTCGAAAGAGAAGACCTCTACCTTCGGAAGAGGTGGCGCAAGGTCCAATACTTAGCCAACGAGTTTTGGTCCAGATGGTGCAAAGAATATCTGCTGAACTTACAACCACGTCAGAAATGGCAACGAAAGCGCAGAAACGCTCAGGTCAATGACATAGTGATTGTCCAAGATGACACTGCCCCAAGAACCGAGTGGAAGTTGGCTAAGGTCACAAAGGTCTATCCTGCAGAAGATGGTTGCGTAAGGAAACTGCAACTGCTGATCAGTGATTCCACCTTGGATAAAGAAGGGAAACGCATCGGGAAGCCAGTGTACTTGGAGAGACCCATCCATAAGACGGTGACCCTTATTGAAGCCGAGTGATGCTGCCACATTTTTCTTGCAATGTGTCTTCATCTCCCAGTGCTGATTTAGTTCATAGGTTTGAGTAAAATCACAAGTGATTTGGTGGGAGTGTAGCTGCCATCGAAGTCAGAATAAATAAATAAATAATAGATTAATAAATATTAGGTTAAAAAATATTGAGTTCATAAATATATATACATTTCTAGTAATAAGAATTAAATATTATAAGCAGCATTTCATATATTTCATGTAAATTGTTTGTTCTGATATGGGGAAATATATCTTAATTAAGGGGGGAACCAAAGTTAGCAGCCGCGGGTTGAAGGGGTGCTACTTTTGAGAGACGCTACCTGTTAATTAGGAGGATTCTGGACGAGCTAACAGGCAGACACCTCGCCAATTCCTCTGCCTAAAACCAGCGATGTTAAAAGAAGACTGAGTAAAGTGCATTGTGCATCGAAGGACTGAAGATAACTAATTTTCTCTCAAGGGAAAGCGGCCAATGAGGTACTTTTGTGTTTTTTGTAACCGTTGTGTTTGTTTGACTGAAGAGATGTAATGTGACGGGGATCTGTCGAGTCATGTCTGTATGGTCGCGAGTTTTCCTTTGATGTTTCTTTCCTCGGAAATAATGTATTTTTATTTGCTTTTCTGTTTGTATGTCTAACAGTTCTCACGGCATCACGGTACACAATCAAGATTTGTGTGATTAAAAGCCCGTAACTTTAAGAACGACTTGGTTTCGTGATTTCGACTTGAGAGGGAATTACAGTGAGAACTCAGCCACCGCGGCACGAAGGGAGAGCGTGATCAGCAGCCAGCAAGGAGCCTGCACGAGCGCCTCGTCTTTCGTCGTCGGAGCTGTGAAGATGTTCGAGGTTTCGGAGGAGCCACTCGTCAAAGGACAGTATGCAACCTGCCGGTAACCTAAGAGCGTTGTGTGGTTATGCCAACGAGAAGCATGTTTGAGCCAAGTTAAACGTGAAAACGTCGAGTAACCTCTACAACTGCTAAATGACCTTTTGAGTTTGAAGATTCAGTCGGACTGCTTGCACTCGTCATACGGATAAGTGAAGGACTTGCCTATTTCATTAAGGAGTGTTTGCTAAGTTTGAAGTGTAACTAAGGTTTAATGTGATAACTTTTCTGATTTTTCTACATATTTGTTGGACTTTGATATTTGAATGTTTATTGGTTAAGTGCTAAGCACCACTAAGGAATTTTGAGAAGTATTTTAGTTTAAAGGAGTATTGTGGTATTTGCCTATTTTCAGTGATCCTAAGTTTAAAGGGTGCTCTCATTTAATATTTATCTGACATAAATCTAGTGTATCTTGCCATATAGGGCATTTAAGCTATCACTTGACATTCAAGTTGGTGTGATCCGATTTAAATATTATTACTGCATTTATTACTTGCCTATAGTTATTAGTTTACTACTACTTTATTAATACTTAACATTATTAATATTTTTATGTTTTAATTACACTGAATAGCCTTTTAAAAATAGGCCACTAAATAACAAGAGTAAGTGATCTAAAATAGTTTCAAGGGTGAAACTTACTTTAATTTCAAGTTCATTTAATTAAAGCTAATTAGCTCTAGGGTCCTTACGGTTACTTGAAATTATTAGACTCAATTTAATTTGTAATACACTAAAATGGAGAATAAGAACATTACAATTGAAATGCAAGGCCCGGAAGTTACTCATGAAGAAGAAGAGGAGTCTGTGCACGACGAACCCTTACAAGTAGGCCCTGCAAGGCAAACTCATGTGAATACAGACACTGATGTTACTGAAGACAAGAGGACTAGAAAACTTACTGAAAAGGGTCAGGAACTGCACAATGAAAAATTAAAGAAACTTCAACGTAATTTTGACAAGACATATGAGAAATGGAAAATACTTGCCAAAGAGGCTAAAAGAGCACTCTCCTTGTCCAAATCAGCAGACGCTCTACATGAACACCAAATTCAAGTCCATGCTGCTGATCTCGAAGTGAAGGAACGGTATGAGGATATTCGCAAACACAGTGCCCCGGACGCAGACACCAGACGTCGGGTTGACACCTGTGATGCTGTATCAAAGCAACTCATTGGACGGCTACATGTTCTACAGGATGAAGACACAGAGAAGCATTTACCCTCTGCTCAAGCACCATGGGGTGACACTGGCTCAGTGTTTTCATTTAAAGAAGATCAAGTGTCCATGTTTAGCCGCCCAGCCTCTGGACGTGTTTCCAGACGTTCAGTTGCGTCCTCCACGAAGAAGCAGGAGGCGGAAGCAGAGTTTGCTGCAACACAAGCTACCTTGAAGGCTCTAGTAGAAATGGAAGAGCAAGAGAAGGAGCTCAAGAGGCTCGAAGCTGAGAACAGGAGGCAGCTAGCACATCAAAAGGCAGAGAATGCTGAAAGACTAGCGCAACAAGAAGCCAGACGGGCGCAGCAAGAAGCAGAAGATGCTAGAAGACGAGTGCAACAAGAAGCAGAAAATGCTGAAAGACAGAAGTTACTAGAGGAGAAGCGCAGACAGTTAGAGCGTTTGGAAGCAACTAAAAGAATGAACGCTGCTAAGGCAAGGCTACAAGTCTACGAACAAGACGTAGGCTCAGATGAAGAAATATCAGATCTTCTTCATAACCTGTCAGCGCCTCCACCTAAAGCTAAAGCGCCTCTAAAGTACAGCATGCCTTCACAGTACACACAGCTCCCCACCACAAGCTATGAAGTCCCAAGGCCTACTTCCCGAGTTGCTCGCCCCACTTGTCACGACAATAGTACAACAATGCTTGCTGAAGCAATAGCGGAGTCCATAAATACAAGCCGTCTTCCAGTGCCAGAGCCGCCGATGTTTAGCGGAGACCCAATCAGATACAAGGACTGGAAAATGTCATTCCTAACCCTGATAGGCCGGAAGAACATTCCCGTAAATGAGAAGATCTACTACCTCCGCAAGTATGTCACAGGAGCTGCAAAGAAAGCAATTGAAAGTTATTTTCTGGTGGGCACTGAGAAAGCCTATGATTCCGCATGGCAAATATTAGAAGAGCGATACGGCAACTCTTTTGTGGTCGCTAAAGCTTTCCGCGACAAGCTGAACTCATGGACAAAGATTGGACCCAAAGACAGCGTTGAGCTGAGGGAATTCGCAGACTTCCTGCGAGGCTGTCAAGCAGCCATGAGTCAAGTTAAGAGTCTCGAAGTCCTAAACGACTGCAGTGAAAATCAAAGAATCCTCAGTAAGCTCCCTGACTGGCTCACTGCCAGATGGAACAGAAAGGTAATGGAATACGAAGAAGAAAACCATGACTTTCCAAGTTTCCGCACCTTTGTCGAGTTTGTGTCTAGAGAAGCTAAGATAGCTTGCAATCCAATGACTTCACTTCATGCTCTGAAGAGTGGTGATGCTGAAAGAGCAAAGCCGTCGAAGGTCCGCAATGTTGGCGTAAAGGTGCTAGCAAGTGCATCTGAAGAGAGGCCAGATGTTGATGGACAAAAGGGCGATGCTAAGGGATGCATGTTTTGTGAGAAGACAAACCATGGTATTCAGACATGTCGGAAGTTAATGGAGAAGCCTGTCAAAGAACGTGTCAAGTATGTGCAGACAAAGAAGTTGTGTTTTGCATGTCTAAGGCCAGGACACCACTCAAAGAGCTGCGAGAAGAAAAGTGTTTGCAACGTGTGCAAGGGGAGGCATCCCACATGTTTGCATGAAGACCGTGCTAAGGCGGATGAAAAGGTCCAAGACGGACAAAGGGACAGTGGAAATTCCTCAAAGGGAAAGGAAAGGCCTAAAGAGTCCACAGAGTCCACTGCTACTGAAGTAGCAAGCACAGCTATGTCTAACCAAGTCATGCACAAAGGGAACAGCACATATGCGTCCACAATAGTGCCAGTTTGGCTGTCAACAACAAGAAACCCAGATGCTGAAGTTCTGGTATACGCTCTTCTGGACAGTCAGAGTGATAGCACGTTCATCCTGCAAGAAAGGGCAGAGGTTCTTGATGCACAGATGGAGCCTGTGCAATTAAAGCTATCCACACTAGCGTCCAAGCAGACTGTAATCCCAAGTCACAAGTTAGTCGGGTTGCAGGTCAGAGGGTTTTACTCATCCAAGAAAATCCCTCTTCCAGTGACTTATTCGCGAGACTTCATCCCTGCTAGTCTAAGTCACATTCCCACACCCAAGACAGCAAGAGCATGGTCTCACTTAGAGCACCTTGCTGAAGAGATCGCTCCTCTGATAGACTGCGACGTCGGCCTGCTCATAGGGTACAATTGTTCCCAAGCCTTGTTGCCGAGAGAAATTGTATCAGGCAAAGATGACGAGCCATTCGCAGTAAGAACGGATCTTGGCTGGAGCATCGTTGGTTGCGTCAATCCCTGTGTTGACTATGGAGATGCTATCGGAAGCAGCCACAGAATCGTTGTGAAACAAGTCACACCAAGTCTGCAGTCACAGAGTGACTTAGCAAGTCAAGTTCAGTACATATGTAGAACCCAAGTCAAGGAAGTCATTGTTCCGACAGATGTGCTGAAAATGCTTGAATCCGACTTCAGTGAGCGAAACGTGGAAGACGCTCATTTCTCTCAGGATGACCTTCGCTTCATCACGAAAATGGAGGAGGGCATAAAGACACTAGCGAATGGACAGCGCGAAATGCCATTGCCATTTAAAGAAGACAAACCTTGTCTGCCTAACAACCTCAAATGTGCAGATCATCGCCTCCGGTGTCTGAAAAGGAGATTTGAGAAGGACAAGCAGTACCACAAGGACTACGTTGCATTCATGAGCGACATTATATCCTGTGGAGATGCTGAGAAGGTCCCGGGAAGTGAACTCCAACGGGGCTCTTGCTGGTACATTCCGCACCACGGAGTCTACCACCATCAGAAACCAGGGAAGATCCGCGTGGTGTTTGACTGTTCAGCCAAGTTCGAAGGAGTATCACTTAACGACCATCTACTCACTGGACCAGAGTTGACTAATACCTTGGTAGGCGTCCTCTGTCGATTCAGGAAGGGCCCAGTAGCCGTGATGTGCGATATTGAGCGCATGTTTCACCAGTTTCGGGTCAGAGCAGAAGATCAGGACTACCTCAGGTTCCTGTGGTGGGACAACGGGGACATCGAGACAGAGCCATCAGTTTACCGAATGAAAGTGCACCTATTCGGTGCAGCCTCGTCACCCGGCTGTGCGAACTACGGCCTCAAACACGTCGCCGCACAAGGACGAGGTCGATTCAGTGAAGCAACAATCCACTTCATCGAAAGAAACTTTTACGTCGATGATGGCTTGATAAGTGTCTCAACGCCGGAAGAAGCCATAAAGTTGGTTGCTGAAGCCAGACAGCTCTGCAGCTCTGGAAGGTTGCGCATCCACAAGTTCGTTTCCAATTGCCAAGAGGTGCTTGCATCCCTCCCAAAAGAAGAGTGTGCAGATGCATCAAGAAGTCAAGACCTGGCTCTGGGTGAACCCCAGATGGAGAGAGCCCTAGGCGTTAAATGGTGCGTCACGTCAAACCACTTCAGCTTCAGAGTGGTGGTGGATGAACGCCCACTCTCTAGAAGAGGAGTGTTGTCGACTGTAGCCTCCATCTTCGACCCCTTAGGCTTTGTCGCTCCCTTTATTCTGATCGGGAAGCAAATACTTCAGCAGATGTGCCGCGACAAGGTCGGATGGGATGATCCGCTGCCAGACGACCTGAGACCACGGTGGGAGTCCTGGCTCCTGGACTTGAAGAACCTAGCAGACGTCAAGATTCAGCGATGTTTTCTCCCATCAGAGTTCAAGCAAGTCCAAAGATATGAACTCCATTACTTCTCCGATGCGAGTGTCCTGGGGTATGGAGAATGTACTTACCTGCGGGTAATTAGTGAAACAGGACAAATCCACTGCTCCTTAGTGATGGGCAAAGCTCGAGTGGTACCCACTAAAGTCACAACTGTGCCAAGACTCGAGCTATCGGCAGCAGTTGTAGCTGTACGCATGAGTGACATGCTAAGAAAGGAGCTAGAAATAGATGCTCAAGAAGTCTTTTGGACGGACTCAAAGGTCGTCCTTGGATACGTGAACAACGATGCAAGAAGATTCCACGTGTTTGTGGCAAATCGCATCCAGCGGATTAAAGACAGCACCAGACCAGATCAGTGGAGACACGTGAGCTCGGAAGACAACCCCGCCGATCATGCGTCGAGAGGCCTGCGGGCGAAGGAGCTCATTGCCTCCAACTGGTTCTCTGGTCCTGATTTTCTCTGGTGTGAAGAACTTCCCAGTGGAAATGTTGAGGTGGAAGATGTAGCAGCAGAAGACCCTGAAGTACGTAACGTCTTCGTACACAAGGCTTCAGCTACAGAAGTTTCACTTCTGGATCGCTTCCTTAAGTTCTCCTGCTGGACAAGATTAGTCAAGGCCATTGCTCGTCTCATGCGACTTGCCAAGGAGCTGAAAGGTTCAATTCCAAGGACTAATGAAGCCACAAGTCTGGTGGAAAGGAGCGATGCTGAAGCTACCATCATCAGTCTTGTTCAGAGAGAAGCTTTTGCGGAAGAAATCCAAACCCTCCAACATGGGAAGGAGCTCGTTAAAACCAGTAAGCTACACAGACTGAACCCTTTCCTTGACGAACAGGGAATCCTCAGGGTGGGAGGTCGGCTGACGCATGCTGATTTGCACCATCACATCAAGCATCCAGCTGTTTTACCTGCCAAAGGTCACGTAACAAGACTGCTCATACAGCATTATCATCAACAAGTACAACATCAAGGACGTGGCATAACAGTCAACGAGCTACGAGCCAACGGATTTTGGATACTCGGATGCAGTCATGCTGTGTCATCCTGCATTAACAAGTGTGTCAAGTGCAGAAGGTTTAGAAGGTCTACAGAGAATCAGCAAATGGCAGACTTGCCACGCGACCGCATGGAAGAAACACCTCCGTTTACGTATTGCGGAATAGACTGCTTCGGACCGTTCTATGTTAAGGATGGAAGGAAGGAGTCAAAGCGCTACGGCCTGCTGTTTACTTGCTTATGCTCTCGTGCAGTTCACATAGAGCTTCTGGAAGAGATGACCACAGACTTTTTCATCATCGCTCTCCGTGCCTTCATAGCCATACGTGGCAATGTTCGACAACTCCGCTGCGATCAAGGCACTAATTTCGTCGGTGCCAGGCGTGAGTTCGTAGAGGCCTTGAAGGAGATGGATCAAGAACGCCTAAAGATACTGGGCTGTGAGTTTGTCATGAATCCGCCATCGGCAAGTCACATGGGCGGTGCCTGGGAAAGGCAGATTCGGACAATAAGAAGTGTGCTTACGTCTATCCTGGATCAGTCCTCCAATCGACTCGATACTTCATCATTGAGGACATACTTTTATGAAGTAATGGCGATCATTAACAGTCGACCATTAACAGCTCACTTACTGAACGATCCTACGGGACCGCAGCCTCTTTCACCTAATCATATACTGACAATGAAGTCCTCCATCATTCTTCCACCACCTGGAAGGTTTGAAAGAGAAGACCTCTACCTTCGGAAGAGGTGGTGCAAGGTCCAATACTTAGCCAACGAGTTTTGGTCCAGATGGTGCAAAGAATATCTGCTGAACTTGCAACCACGTCAGAAATGGCAACGAAAGTGCAGAAACGCTAAGGTCAATGATATAGTGATCGTGCAAGATGACACTGCCCCAAGAACCGAGTGGAAGTTGGCAAGGGTCACAAAGGTCTATCCTGCAGAAGATGGTTGCGTAAGGAAACTGCAACTGCTGATCAGTGATTCAACTTTGGATAAAGAAGGAAAACGCATTGGGAAGCCAGTGTACTTGGAAAGACCCATCCATAAGACGGTCATCCTGATTGAAGCCGAGTGATGCAGCCACATTTTTCTTACAATGTGTCTTTATCATCTAGGGCTAGCCTAGTTTGTAGGTTTGAGTAAAATCACAAGTGATTTGGTGGGAGTGTAGCTGCCATCGAAGTCAGAATAAATAAATAATAGATTAATAAATATTAGGTTAAAAATATAGAGTTCATAAATACATACATTTCTGGTAACAATAGTTTAATATTAAAAGCATCATTTCATATATTTCAT
>JAOBAM010000012.1:15689949-15699991 GCA_025212355.1 Notarius kessleri
ACAAGAGTCAAGGATGGAGATACTATCCACTCAGAAATGTATTTAAAAATAAAGGTTCTGTGTATCTCCTTTAAGCATCCGGAGCCATCTTCTAAGTGTATCTTTAGGCTGTCCAAATGGAGTCATCCTCTACAGAAGCAATGTGATGAGAACCCTTCGCCATAACTAGGGCATCAGATGAATTGGGCTGGTCTGGAAAGCAGGAGAGTTCAGCATTGCTGGTATCTCCTGTAAAACCCATTCATTTATTGATATTTAGAAGGATAACCATGGGAGATCTACCAGTGCGAGACTATCAAGAGATTAAATAGCTAACAAGGTTATGAATTCACTATGAAACAGTCCAACAACAATGTGCTTCAGTATTTTTCCAGCCATCCAGCACAATTACATGAAGAGAAAGGGATGAAGGAACTTCGAGGCACACTTTAGGTCCCAGTCAATGAAATCACCTTTTTAAGGCTATTAACTTTATTAAGCTGATGCCTAGTCCTTCTTTAACTGTCTTCTGGGGACAACCTCACCCAATTTATTGCCATAACATCTTCTGAGAACAGTGATGAAGGCAGAGAACAGCCGGTGTGTGAAAGATCATGGCAGTTGGTAGGAAGTCGTTCCATATTTATGAGACAATAGCTTCTTGTCAGTTTCCTTTTTAGACAAGGGATGATCAAACACTTAATAGAATATAGTGTCAGCTTTACTTTGGTCAGAATCATGGTGGACTTCATAAGGTGGAATGCTGGTTCCACCTTATGAAGGTGGAACCAGCATAAGGTGGAACCAGCATTCCACACTGCAAAGCATTCCACACTGCAAAGTGTAGGCAGGTAAGTGCAAGTGCATTGCACCCTTCTGATTCTCTTGAGGGCCAGGTAGAAGACTCAGGGAATGACCACAGACAGGACTTTAGGTCAAGTCAACGGCCTGGTCCTGGGCTTTACTGTTCATCATCTGCAATTGTTGCCATTGAATTTTTAAGCGCTCTGGGCAAGCTCAGTGTGGGACTGCAGAATGTGAGAAAGACACTTTGTCTAACATAGGTAAGAAGGGTAATGAGTAAACATGACCATAAACCTTGAATTCTGGAAGCAGCATTCACACTTTTGGCTAGTATGACATCATGAATTAATGAAAGCATGGGTGAAATTAAATTGCCATCAAGAGAGGCTGTTATCATAATGTCAGTAAACCTGCTGAAACTGTCCAAACTACAAACATGGACACCATGGACTACAATCTCCAAAGCTGACAGCGCCCTCTGTCTCCAGACTATTGAACTCAGCTGTCACTCATTATCCTATTAGCCCCCCTGTCTATATAAACCTCTCACACTACTCCAATACGAAGCATCATTTTGCTCTCATCAGTTCATAACAAGCCTTGCTGTTTCTGACTGACTCTCGCTTCTCTCTTTCCTGTTTATGCTCTGTCTTTCCCTCTTTATGTTGTTTGCCAATCATCCGGCCCTCGCTTGTTCTGCGACTGATTCTCATCTCACGTTTTGGCTCCATCACTGTTTGCTCCTCGCTACTCTTCTGTGCATATATCCATAAGTGCCTGCACCATGACACGTAATAGAAAGTGAGTGATTTATCTCTGTTAATACACACTTATTGCAAGAAAAATGAACTTGTTATTGTTTCAAATGATCACTATAATTGGCATCCACTACTCAGAAAGTTCATTTGCAAGTAGAATGACCATAAGTGTAATTTTTATTGATGACTTTTACACTTAATTTGATGTACTGTTTAAAACCCAGGAAAGGGATGCCCTACCTTCTCTCCTGCTGCTCTCAGAGTCTGTTTATTGTGCTGCAAAATCCTTCTTTGCATGACCGTAGCTCCATCTGTCACACCACAAATCAACCCCACTCATCCAAAAAAACTCAGGAACTCTGACCTGTGAACTGAAGTTTTAGCTCTCTGTTCCCATGAGGCCACAGACTAATGCATGAGCATTTACCCTTTTCAGTTGAGGGGTTCTGGGATTTATCCAATCTCACTGTAACTAATTTAACATGTGATGAACCAACAGTAGATAAGCATATCACATATTCTAAAATAAGACTTCCTTAACAATGCCATGCATTTACACACTGATCAAACAAAGGGAACCAACTTGCAAGCAGTAGTTATGAATGCTGTAATTAAAATGTATTATCAAGTTAATTTATACAACTACCACAATGCTAATTGGTCAGAAGCATGGCTCAGACAGTAGTGCTGGGTGCATGGTTAATGTTCTCAAGTTCAATATTATTTTTATATTTACAACTTACACATGGAATTTCATGGTGGATGGTCCACATAAAGAGTAAAAATGTGAATTAAGTTGGAAGAACCAAATCCATGGTCAATCTGAGGAAGTCACTACCTTTCCTTGAACTTTGTTGAGAGTAATGTCCATGACCAAAGAAGTGCCTTAGACTGAATGGGTGCCCAAGTATAACTGGATAGTCAGGTGCACAAAAAAAAAAAAGGTTCTGTAATGGCTATAGGTCAAAAGGTGAGTAAGGCACCACATGTTTCCAGATCTGTCATGTGTAATGTGTGGAACTTCTGGTTTCAAGTTTTCAAAGAATCTTCATTCATCCCTATATTCTAGTGTTACCATGATGGTTAAAGCCAACACACTCTGGCATGGAGATGAATCAGATCATTGTTCAAAGACAATTTCTCAAATATGCTGCTCTTTGAAGCAAATAAAGCAAATAATGTTTGTACAGGATATACAGTATTGTGCAAATATCTTAGGCACATGCAAAGAAATACTGTAAAGATGCCTACAGAAAGAATCAAATTAATGAGATTTCTACATTTAAAAATACTATACAGAGCAGTAAACCATAATAAATGGAACAAAATTCAAGATTGGTGTGAGTATCCTTTAAAAAAAGAAATTTGTAGTCTCAGGTACATATATGCAGTTTTATAAGGAAATGAGCTGTAGGTTTGACGGAGCATCTTGCAGAATCAGCCACAGTTCTTCTGGACACTTTGACTGTCACACTTACTTCTTTTTTTTTTTTTTTTACAGCAAAGCAGAGTATCCTGATTTCTTTACTGACAGACAAACATTTAATTTTTGTGCTGGAAATCTAATGTTTGGAATTCTAGAATGTTTTTTAACTGACCCGATAATGTAGAAGTTATAAAATAAAAATCGATAATAAGACTTTTGCACAGTTCTATATATTTCATCCAATGGGAATGAAGTTACTGTAGATTAATAAGAAGCAAACAGCACCTTTTCCAGTGAGCTGTGAAAGGAAGTGTGTGTTTTATAGAATGTGGATAATCTGAAGTGATCGGTCAGAGGTGAGCACACACAGAAGTGAGTGCCAGATGTCTTCTGGGTTGCAGAGGTCGACGTGAACAGACGGACAGATGTCAGATGCCCATGCTAAACAAGTGGAATCTTACCCCCGATCAGTTTCACCCATCGATCACCTTCACTTCAGGACATATACAGTTACATACACATATACTGTGTGCACATGTGTATAGTGAAATAAAATCAGGTCTGCTGGGAAGTAGCCTTGCCTGGAGCCCTGTGTCAGGAACTGAGCAATAAAACATCCTAAACATCTCTATTGTGGAGAATCCTGTTAAGGTGTATGTGTGTGGAGAGAAAGTGGTCTTGAATTGTCAACACATTAAAGAATTCTTACATACTCATTTGCTTCTGAGTGCTGCGTTATTGCTACAAGTGAAGTTCTATATAAAGGAAGGGACATTTTTGACAAATGTTGTGAAACATGGAAACAGCCCTATCTGGCCCTTGCTCTCTGGCGGTGCTGTCAGGCCATTTCTTTTAGCACACATGGTAAATGTGCTGCGCTCTGTAATCAAACATTTTGTATTTGAATCAATGCAATGCCTCTGCCTGTTTTAATCAAAAGGATATTTACATGTATTAACAAAGTAAAATGAGAACCACTACCATATTAATACATAGTCCATTTTCACAGTTGCATTGTATTTTTCTCAGGAGTACTTAACATTTGGTAAAGTCTGAAAGCTATTTTTTAATCCAGGTGCAATGCCAGGAACCAGTCTTTGGTTCATCTGAAAATAGTGGTCTGATGTTCATTTCAGTGTATGAAAGTGATTCTGTGGTCAGGATGTGTACAACATCATTAGTTGAACTTATCTTATTTCCTACTTCATGTTTCACAGTGGCATGGAAAGGTATGTTATAGTCTCCACTCAATAGCAGATTTGACAGGAAAGCTTCATTCTAATGATCTGATGATTGCTGATTGTCAGAATGCAGGCACTTACTGATGTATGTGCAGAGGAGATCAGGGAAGTATACGGTCGACAAAACCAAAACAGAAGTCAGAATTGAGGTCAGGAAACAAGCGTGGGTCAGGCAATCAGGAATAGGCAAAGACAGGAGTCATAGTAGAATAACACAAGCAAAAGTCAGAAAACAGAAAGACAAACAGGAGAATACAAGGCTTGGTATGTACTGGGCAAACAGGACAATACTTCGCACTGAAATGGAGTGTGAGAGTAGCTTAAGTAGTTGGGGTGCTGATTAGAGGAATGCGTGACAGCTGTGATTAGTACTTGGGTGACAGGTGGTTCTTGGGGCTGGTAGTTCTGAGTCTCCATGTTTGTAGTTTGTGTGTTTTCAGCGGATTGACTGACAGGACCCCCCTGAGGAGCTCCCTCTGGGAGCTATATTCTTATGAGGATGACCTCTACCTTGTGGTATGGGCCTGTGAGGATTTTGGGCATAGAACTCTTGCCTGAGGAGAGGGTCAAGAATATCCTTGGCAGGGACCGAGCTCTCTTCCTCGGGTCCATAGCCCTCCCACTCTGCCAGGTATTTGATTTGTCATCTTCTGTGTCTCGAGTCGAGGATCTTGTTTACCTGGTCGATGGGCTCACCCTCTACAAGGTGTTCCAGATGTTCAAGCACTGGTGTGTTTTCAGCAAGGGGACCTGGGATGACTGGTTTCAAATTGGAGACATGGAACATGGGAGATAGTCTGCAGTGAGGGGGAAGTTCTAGCTGGTAGGAAACTTCATTGATGTGACGTAGGATTTTAAAAGGCCCAGTGTAACGTGGCTGGAGTTTTTTGCGAGTGTTGGGTTCTCAGAGGTTCTTCATGGCCACCCATACTCTGTTGCCTGGAGAAAAGTTCGGGTTGTTTCCTCTGTGTTTGTCTGCATATTCCCTATACTTGGTATTGAATGAATGTTTTTAGACATTGGTGAACTTCCTCCCATATGTTTTGGCCACGTGTGAACCAAACATCCACTGACTGGACCTGGCTAGGAGTGTCATCCCAGGGGAATAAGGGAGGCTGGTAGCTGAGTATGCACTGAAACAGGGTTAGCTGTGTAGCCGAGTGTCTCAGAGAGTTTTGTGCATACTTGGCCCATGGGAGATAACGTGCCCAATCCCCCTGGTTGCATAGGACTGGAGCAATGGTGAAGGACTTCATGAGATGCTGAAATGCCTCTTTGGCCTGGAGATTCCACTGGAGGCATCTGGGTCCTTTCTTAAGTAATGTGGTTAGGGGGGTTGCGATGGCACTGAAGCCCCTAACAAACCAATGGTAGAAATTGGCAAAAACGAGGAAGCACTGAAGTTCCTTGATGGAGATGGCCAGGAGGTTACTGTTGATACCTTAGGTGAGTCCATGCTGACTCCTTTGGTGCTAATGATGTACCCCAGGAAGGAGATGCGATTCTGATGGAACTCGCATTTCTCAGCCTTGACGTAGAGGTGATTTTCAAGATGTTGTAGTACTGCTCTGACGTGCTCTTGGTGACTCTTCTCATCAGGAGAGTAGATTAGGATGCCATCAATGTATGCGATGCCGTATTTACCCAGCATGTCCTGTAGAACATCATTACTAAGACATTGGAACACACTGGGTGCTGAAGAAAGACCATATGGCATTACCTGATATTCAAAATGGCTGGCGGTAGTGCTAAAGGCGGTCTTCCATTCATCACCTTCTTTGATCCAGATCAGATTGTAAGCACTTCATAGGTCAAGTTTTGAGAAGATTTTGGCCAATCTCAACTGCTCTAGGGCCACAGGAACCAGAGGAAGAAGATATGGATACTTAACAGAGACTTGGTTTAGACCATAGTAATCGATACAGGGCTGAAGTCCACCTCCTCTCTTCTCGACAAAGAAGAAGTCTGCAGAAGCTGGAGACTTGGATGGTTGGATGTAATCCTACTTAAGTGCCTCCTGAATGTATTCCTGCATGGCAGCGTGCTCCTTCTGGGACAAGGGATATATGCATCCACAAGGTAGTGACATACCTGGCAGTAGATCTATGGCGCAGTCATAGGGTCGATGTGGTGGTAATTTGCATGCCTTTCCCTTGCTGAAGACCTCCAATAGGTCCATGTAACACTTTGGAACCTTGTCCAGGGAGTGGGGTTGAGGGCTCTCTACAGAAGTGGAGGCAAGGTTGATTTTCTGCACAACCGTGTGGCTGATAAAGTTTCCTTCTGCCCCTGAGTCAGTTAAAGCAGAGAGGGTATGCATGGCATCTGTGAGCTTTAATAATACAAGAACCTTAAAGGATTTAGAGTTAAATTTTCTCACCGGACTCGCTGTGCATGTAGACTCCTCTGCTGGCACCTTATGGGGAGGACAAACGGGACAGTTACTCAGTCGATGTTCTGAATTTCCACAGTAAAAACATAATCTCTCCCTTCTTCTCCTCTTGCACTTAGAACAAGAGAGCCTGGTATGTGAAACCTCCATGGGCACGCTGTCATCTGAAGTAGTGTCAGGTTTAGCGCTTTCCTGAATGGAGGATCTGTGAGTCATCAGATGATCCAATTGAATACCTAGATCAATCAGTGAGTCCAAGGTGAGCTGTTCATCACAGCAGGTGAGTTCACTCAGAACTGCGGGGCATAGACCTTGGTGAAAAACAGCTTTCAAGGAGGGTTTGTTCCATTCACTAGCCGCCACTATTGTTCTGAAATTGAGAGCATCTTCCACCACATTACGGGAACCTTGTGAAATGGTTAGCAGACTTTCTCTGATTTCAATTCCTTCTGCTTTGTGGTTAAAAACCCTTTTAAACATGGAGAGGAACTGCTCATAGGAAGTTGTCTGAGCTTGTGCCTTGTCCCAAATTGCGCTGGCCCAATGCAGTGCTTTGCCCATGAGAAAAGTAATAAACTTAGCAATCTTATGCTTGTCAGAAAGGATAGGCATGGTAGTGAAATACATTGAGCACTGAAGCAAGAAACCTTTGCAATTGGTGGGGTCTCCGGTGAATTCCTCTGGAGGCAGAGGTTGTAGCGCAGAACTGGGAAGGGACTCGGAGGGCCTGCAACATCATGGTTGCTAGCTGCAACTTACAGTTGTTGAGGTCTGCTAGCATCTGTTGATGTTCTCCTATAGGCGTCCCTGAGCATTCAAAGCCATCTGCTTCGCATCCTCTGCTACATCCATAACGGCGAAGTATCCTGTCAGTGTGCAGGTACTTACTGATGTATGTGCAGAGGAGAGCGGGGAAGTAGATGATCAACAAAGCCAAAACAGAAGTCAGAAGTGAGGTCAGGAAACAAGCGTGGGTCAGGCGATCAGCAAACCACGTGGAATAGGCGAGACAGGAGTCGTAGTAGAATAACACAAGCAAAAGTCAGAAACCAGAGACACACAGGAGAATATAAGGCTTGGTATGTACTGGGCAAACAGGATGATACTTTGCACTGAAATGGAGTGTGAGAGTGGTTTAAGTAGTTGGTACTGATTAGAGGAATGCGTGACAGCTGTGATTAGTACTCAGGTGACAGAGGGCACTGTGGTTGTTAGGGCTTGTAGTTCTGAGTCTCCATGTTTGTAGTTTGTGTGGTTTCAGTGGATTTACTGACACTGATATATAATAATCACCTTTTACATTTCAAAGATTTTACTCACAACAGAAATGACAGATACTTCATTTTTAAATTTTATTCGTAAAGTGCTTTTAACAATGGACAATGTCACAAAGCAGCTTTACAGAAATATGTAAATTTATTCCGAATGACCAAGCCAGAGGCAATGGTGGCAAGGAAAATCTTCCTGAGACATATTGTGGAAGAAACCTTGAGAAGAAGCAGACTCAAAAGAGAACTCATCCTCATTTGGATGACACCAGCAAGTGTGATTATAGATAATTTATCTTCTATAACTAGAAACTACATAGTCAAAAAGTGCTAATTGTGTAAACAAGAGCTTATGGGCAACATATGAATATGAGCATCAGAGTAATTTCTGAATTAATTATAATTTTAACCTAAAGTTTGCTGTATCAAACTGAAGTTATTACCTGTTCAATGATGGTTCTGAGAGCAGAAGGAGTCAGGATCACTGGGAACTCAGGAGTAACATGTGTAGCAAGAGAGAGAGAAGGGGGGAGAGAGAGAGAAATAACACACATTATTCAGTAATATCTTGTCCTGTAATGGTTTAAGAAAACCATGCAGAGTGCAAGCAAGAACTCTGGCAAGACTGACTATGATAGCATAACTAAAAGGGAGAACCAGAAGATGATCTCCCAGCTTACCAAAACACTTTATGCCCATGAACCTTCCAGATCTGTGCCTTTACCAAAGAAAAAAGCTATTAACAAAGGTTTGATGAAACAAATATGTTTTCAGTCGAGACTTAAACACAGTGTTTTCTGAGTCCTGAACACGAATTGGAAGGCTGTTCCATAACTGTAGAGCTTTGTAAAAGAAAGGTCTACTCCCTGCTGTAGCCATCATTAGTCATTATACCAACAAAGTGCCTGCATGTTTTGATTGAAGTAGATGTGACAGATGATAAAAGACCAGAATTTTGCTCAGGTAATGCAGCATTAGGTCTTTCAGGACTTTAGAAGTCTATGGTAATATTTTATAATTAATGCAAAATTTTTACAGGTAGCCAGTGCAGTGTTGATAAGATACACTTATCATTTCATAAGATGATAAGTGCAGTGTTGATAAGATACACATATCATTTGGTTCTAGTAAGGACTCTGGCTGCTCATGGACAAGATCCTCTGTCCCCACACTGCATATGCAGCAACGTGCCTCAATGACATTATTATATACAGCAATGATTGGCCACAGCACTTTTTTTTTCTATGGTGCTGCACTTACTTTCCTGCATTGAGAGCTTGTGGCTGATGTACAGCATGGGACTTTCCTCACCCTCCACCTCCTGAGACAAAATCGTCCCCAGCCCTCTGTCTGATGTCCATGAAATGCCATCGAGAGTTACTATGTGTAATATGTCCCTGATGTGGGTGGAGGACAGAAACACGGCAGGTGGGAGCTGATGTTCACACACACACACACAAACATGCACACTTACTTTATTTTTACTATTTTTGTTGCTTTTCAGCTTCATTCACTCACTCACTCGCTGCTCACACACAGACACACACCTGTTCTGGTCGGGAGAGCTCCCCTCTCTTCACTCTCTCCCTTCTTTTCTAACCTCCACCATCACTGCAACAAACACACACAACATTAATTGACAACAGGTGCATTGACTTTGCCACTCACCTTCCTTGGCCCTGCCCTCCATTCACAAACTGATGCTAGGCCACAGCCCCGCTGCCACATACCCCCACCACCTGACTCAGGCCGGGGATTCGTCTGGCCTGCAGCAGACTCCCCGCAGATAGGAAGTCCACCATTACCATCTGTGCCCCCGGCCTGTGGACCACCTCGAATTTAAATGGCTGGAGGGTGAGATACCAACGGATGATCCATGCATCCTCCATGCGGTGGCACCACTGGGGGTGTGTGTGGTCCGAACAGAGGGTGAAAGGGTGCTCCAGCAGGTAGTATCGAAGGGTGAAGACTGCCCACTCGATGGCCAAGCACTCTTTTTTTTTCTATGGTGCTGTACTTACTTTCCTGCATTGAGAGCTTGTGGCTGATGTACAGCATGGGACTTTCCTCATCCTCCATCTCCTGGGACAAAATGGTCCCCAGCCCTCTGTCTGATGCATCCATCTGCAAAATAAAAGGGAGAGAGAAGTCAGGGGAGTGTAAAAGTGGCCCCC